>APFE030622689.1:221523-256002 GCA_000404065.3 Pinus taeda
TGCAACCAGCAAGCACCAATTACAATCCATATAAAAAATAAGATGATGAAGCTACGTTACTGTTGAAGACCTTAAATTTGATGCTATGATGATATCACTGAAATTGTGTATTTGATAATGATCAGTACAATATATGAGTCTCTCATATCACTGCACTTGAATGCTAAAACATTGTATCAAAGGTGAAGTGATTGTTCCAGTGACAAAGTTATAGTGTACTGCTACAAGAACACACTGACAAGGAAATGCAACTGTGAAACCTTGAAGCCTTGCTTACTGTGAACACAACCTGATTATTCCTTAATTACTATAACTAGACATCATCAATATATATGTAACTAGACATCATCAATATATATGTGACATTTATGTTCTTGAGAAACCCGTGCCTTTTCATGGCATCACTACACAATATTATTATAGCCACAAAACCTTCACCAATCTGTCCTCAAATCAACAGTAATTCAATCATGCGATATGGGGGAAGCCACTAGATGCATTCATGTTGGTTTTATGTACACAAACTGATGTAAATCTTCGCCCATCAATGGCTGACATTATTATGATGCTTTCAGAGCCTTATGGGTCATTGTCCAATCCCAAAAGGCCACTACTTTGCCCGAAAGTGGAAACCGACCAACCTACAGGGAAGCCGCCTAACGTAAATGACTTATACAACTGGAGCAAACATTCAAGACATCTGTTAATGTGATTTATATTGTTTGGACAGCTGGATCAGTGATCTGAAAATGCAGCTTGTGCGACTTAGGACAAGAGGATCATTCAGTGATGTTCATTTTTTTTTTTTTAATCAGCATAATGCGTCAATATCTTGAGTCATCATGATAATTTATAACCGCACACAAGAAACGAATAGTGGTAGCTTTTCTCAATGCCAATGCCGAACCATTGCTTTGGAGGAATTCGGATCGGAATCCCGAGAGTTTTCTGCTTCACAAATGAAACCTAGAAAGGAAGAAGTGAAGGGCGAGAGCCAGACCATACGCGCTCTTCACACGCCTACTTCCTTCCTTCCTTGGACACATTGCAGACCATTTTGATTTATTCAAACCCAATTTCTCGGCAGGTGGTTAAATCCAGGTAAATTTATGAAATATGGAAACCGGTACATTTGTATTGAAATACATATTGTCGTAACCTGACATTCCATGCCCATCAGATAATAGACGAAAATCAAGCACAGAATGAATATTCTAAAGGTCTCTTACCATCGGACTGTGACATCTTCATCGCATTCCCAACAAAATTCCTTAAACGTTCTTAACTCCTCAGTCTTTGGAGGTCGATTGTAAGCTTTCGAATGCACGCGATAATGGTCCAATTTTCTTCACAATCGATACGATGTCCAGGAAGTAGAAAACGACTAGGCTTTAATTATCTTCGCAATCTTCAATTATCTTCGCATTGCTTCCCACGTGGCGTCGACTTCATCTGGACACGTTTCTGTTGCTCATCGCTGTCCTCGATTTAATGTCAATGATTCATGGAATTAGAGGTAATGACTAAAGGCATTGCTCGCTAGAGCCATGAATCAGTAGGAGACTTGGGCAATGGCGGTGGCAGAAATATTCGAAATAGGCAAACTAATAGCATTGATATTGTGCGACATCATAAGGCAGTGCATTCTGCTTACTTCTCTCCTAGTGGAAACTACCTTACAACCACAAGCTATGATGACAGTGTGGGAGTATCAAATGGACTCGATTCATGGAATACAACTTTTATATACCATTACAACCCACCGTGTAGATGGATATCTTACATCAACAAAGATTATAACAATTTTACACAGCTCATTCATAACAGCAATTCCTACCAGTTTGCTAAGCATCCTTTCGTCCACGACGTATTGGCAGGGGCCAACGTAGGTGGTAGGGTGTATCTATGGCGAAAAACATTGAAGTACCTCAATAACGCTCTCATTTTTTGTGTTCTCAAAAGCCAGAGACGAAATTGAAGTGAAGACTTGGCAATCTGACTCACAATCAGTGTGGAGAGAGCAGCTAGCGGACTTATGTGAAAGCGCTGTTATATATCAGCGTGGAGACTGAGACAACGTTTTGTAGGAGCAGCGATTGCTGCAACAGAACATCTTTTGGTGAGCAGACCTGGACTGACGAACTGTAATTTTCCACTTACAAGTGGAATCCTCGCTCAAGCGTTACCCAGATTATCGCGCAGAGGGCAGAGGCAGCGTACTGTATGGAGCAGGTAATGGAATATGGAGCAGATGTAATGATGCTCTTTTTCCTTTCAAACGTTTATGACGGTCAGAGGTATTCAGAAGAACAGGGAGGCAGATTTAAACAGGCCAGCACTATTCAAGGCAACTACACAGGCCACACATCATGGCTTTGATACCATGTTCAACACACATGGGGAGCGAGAGAGATGTAAAAGATAAAGCATGCAATTCGATTTTATTAACAATTTGATATACATTTATAGTACATTTGGTGACCGTTGGGATTCACATCCCAAGGTCCCTTGGACTGCTTTGTCCATTCGGCTTCCACACTAACCCATTTAGGATTAGGTGTCCAACAGTTTTCTTTTTATGCTCGTTACATGTTTAGATGATTGGCAAATATTCTCAGGCAATTGTTAATCATTTCCTAAGCAACAGTTGATAATCATTGACTCCTTAAGGCACTGGTGTTAATTATTTAAAATCTAATCAAGCTTTAAATCTTGCTAAGCTTTAATTAAGTATTCAATTTGCCTCGTTGTGTCTCCCAAACCGGTTGATTCCCAGTTGGTTCTCTTTCATCCCATAGGGTCTACGCCCCTTAGCCTACTATAGGGAGACGGCTTAAACGAAGAGATCGGGGATCAGGGTGACAACCCCCGATCTGAGCGTTGTCACAGCGCCTAGACACTCTGCGCGACAACATTTTTCGGCGCTATTATTGGGGATATTTTATTCTCGGTGTTTCAACGACTTTTCATTTCTCATCTTTTCATTTGGGCCGAAAACGCCAACATTTTTTGGTGCCATTGTTGGGGATAGAGTTTTTCTGTCCTTGGTCCTCATGACATTCATCTTTTCAATCATCTCATCTTTTCCGCCATTCATTAGCCTATCAAATGGCTAACATTTCCTAGCGTCATTTGATCTTTTCATCACCCTATCTTTCGTCATCTCGTTAATCGTTTCATTTGCACATTTAGCACCTGGACACCTCGGTTCGTTTCTTGTTTGGGTGGCGACTCCATTTCTTTTCATTTATTTTTTCTTAGACAAGAATCCCTCCCTTATATCTGGTCGTTTGTTGCCTTTTGGATCCTAGAGTTAGATTCATGTTCAAGTGACAACTCCACTTCTTTCATTTCTACAAGAATTTCTTCTCGAAGCTAGCTTCTTGCGGATCTCTTGATTTTCTTGAGCAGAGTTCTCTCTCTATCATCCATTTGGTCCCTCATTATTCATCATGGATTATTCGTTTACCCCGTGTCATTTTACTAATGTTCTCTATGATATCCCGGGAGCGTCCATTTATAAATTGTCTTTGTTCTCGAGTGGTGGTTTAGTCGTTGTTAGAAAGCATCTATGCAGGTTTTCTCGTATAATGCTCATATATTGTTGCTCTCCTCAGTATGATCATGAAGATGTCAAAATGCGTTTATTTGTCTTTTCTTTATAGGGTGATGCTTTGAATTGGTTTAATAATTTCCCTGAAGATTCTTTCACTTCTTTACAAGACATCGTTCATGCTTTTAAAGATAGATATTGTCATCAAGATAGCTCGCCTTGTGCCCCTAAAATTATACAACAGAATGAAAGTGATTTTGTGAAGGATTCAACTGTCGATGAAAGATTTCAAGACAATTCTCCATATCAGAATGTGCCATCCACCTGTACCGTTGCAGATCAAATCCATGATAGTGGAAAAGTAGGGACAAATTGTCAAATCAGTGTCGACAATGAAAAGGAAAATCAGAAGCAAATTATAGAAGAACTAATGCGGTTGGTAAAAAATATGGAGATTAATCAAGAAAAATTGGTAATTGATTACGTCAATGATATGAGAACTTTATACACCCACCTGGAAAAGCGAGATAAGGAGATGGAAATCATGATAGGGAAATTAATTCTATGCAAAACAAGTTATTAACTATGGATGAAGAAATGACTATCATGACATTCAATTATAATAATCAGTTGGCTACCATGCAAGCAAATCATAAGAAAGAGATAAACTCTATGCAACATTGCTTGATGACCATAAAGGAAAAGAACAATAAAGTAATAGAAGATATAGAAGCTAGTCAGATATGTCTTCAGAATAATTTATTGAGCATGGAGGAAGACCATGCCAAGGAAATCAATGCTCTAAAGGTTGAACACTCTAACCAGATGGACGTCATAACACTACAGGTACAGAAATTTCAACATCGTTCAAAGGATGAAAGGAACAAGGAGATGTCAATAGATTAGAAGCCTACTTATCTGCTGCAACAAGCTCCATCTTATTATGAGGAGGTCATTGGTTCCATTGAAAAGTGGTTAATTGAAGGTGACTCGGATAAAACAGAAAACAATAAAAATCAGATGCAAGATGAAGAAAGACATGTCACGCATATCTTACAACTTCATCTGAGAGTTTTGAAGCAAAAGGTTCCATGCCATTAGTGATACACCCTGCCACAAAGAAAAAACGCAAGAGAAAGAGAATGAGAAAGCGATTTGATGCATCAGATAGTCGTAAGCAGATTGATTTTCGGATAGGAAAAAGTCCTACCGTATGCAGAATTGAACATGGCACATCCGAGAAGCAGCCGATAGATTTGCCTGAAAGTAGGCAAATGCTCAGCATACACTATATTGAACGCATTTGATGCCATGGGGCATCCTCTGTATTCCTAACCCTACTCCTTGTCTTTTCATCATTTCATTTCTGTTTTAGGATTAAATTTACTTTTCATGTTACTAGATAGTTAATAAATGAAGAGATTATATCTTTCCTATGCTTAATGTTATATGATAATTTCTGGATGTACGCTACTTATGTTTTGTTGTGTTTTGTGTGGATGCAGATTCTGGATTTTCACATTCCTACAGTGCAGCAACGTGTCCCCAAGTAGACCCAGATGTTGACCACTACATGTCAATGACCCATAGCAGTACACCCCCTTTTTTAACTAAAGGGATATCGCTTGATCGACATGTCTGTGCCATTCAACTACCATCTTCAGCCTAATCATGTTATGTTGTAAACCCAGTCTGCATGTGTAAATTGTAAATAATATTAGCAGATCTATGTCATGTATGTAATTGCCTAGGTAAACCTAATTTTCTAGTGATGGTCTATGTTCCGGAAGGTTTTTTGTCTCACTGATCTATGATCAGCAGAGTTTTCCTTCAGCCTAAACCCAAAGCCGGAATAAATTTTGTCATTAGAATCTTAGGGGAGTCCTAGTGTGCTAAATCGAGTCTATGTAAAATTGATTTGGGAATAATCCTAACTATTTGATCAGGTTATTTTATTACAAATTGCTTGATCTGCTAGATTATATTTGTGTCACAAAACTGGGTAGTCTGTGAGGGTCTATATCAAATGGATTTCCCCCCTTAAGATGTAAAAATGTAAAAATCATGATGTAAAATGTATAGAGGGTTAGAAAAATAATTTAGCCCCTCATAGATCCTAGGTCCTAGCTAAATTTAAATTTTCCAACGGTAAAATTCGTGGATCCTTAAAAAAAAAAATCTTAACTGGTCCAGGGACTAAGATTATTTGATTATTTTGTTAAATTTTATGTCATAGGTCCCTAGGGTAAGTAAAAGTCAAAGTTTTCAGAAAATAAATGCAAAATTTAAATTTCTTGAATTTATTAAATATATTTAATTGAAAAATTCGAAATTTCCTCAATATTTAAAATTTCGATGGATGAGATTAAAAGATATTTTGATCTTCATCGACAGTCAAGAGAACTTTGACAAGGATCGCTTGAACTAGCCGTTGGGAAATTTTTCTTTAAATAGGACATCAGATGTCAATTGAGAGGATTCGACCTTTGAGTCATGTGTTAAGTGAAAGCTCTCTTGTAATCATTTTTCATGTGCAATAAAGAAAGACTTTGGGGTTAATCTCTGCTGGTGTTACTCTTCATGGAAATGTTGTAAGATGTTTTATTTTCATGCATAAATTTATTTTCAGCCATTGTCAATAGCTTATTGAAGAGTGATTTAAGCACAGGTATCTTGTTTGGTCACTGGGGTTTGAATGATAGTTTAATTTCTGAATATAATGGGAGGTATCTACATTAGATCTGAATTTTATTGTCATTTTCTCTCTCTATGTTAAAGGTTGAATTAAGTTGTGCAGGAAATCCTTGATTTTGAGATCACCAAGCGTTCAGGCAAGTGTTCAGTTGGACCAGCCAACTCCCGAATAGCATTTTCTGAAGAGCCCAGCTGGTTTTGATCTCAGGCTTATCATTAGAACTTCTATTGTGGATGCATGAAGGGTTTTCTAAAGAACCTCATCTTAAATTCAAAATTTTAAAGATATATGTGTGGCATAATGACAGATCTGGCTACTTAGAGCCTTTAACTTGTGGATATTGTAATTATTTAGCTGGTTTTTAGGGTTTTTAGTTTCATCCTTGCATATATTATTTCTGGGCATTTTTTATCATTGTAGGTTGCAAATCTGAAGGTGAGGTTCAATCTCGAAGCCAGATCTAGGCCCTGGAGGGTAAGATCTGGCCTCAGAACTAGTTTACTGCAGGTGTACAGTTTTGCTGCTTGGGTTTCATCTTGTTACAAGAAAATTTTTGAAAATTTTAAGCAGGTTGTGGGATTGCTGTATCACCACTCTTTCCACACCTCATGCTGCTATAACACTCCCACAAATCTCCTTTCTCGGCGTGCAACCCTCATTCCGCTATCCTTGCGTTCTACTCATCCTCAAACCCCATATTTTGTCATCCATTCCTTTCTCCGCCATACTCCGTGGTGGCCTCCAGTATTGTAGCAATAATGCTGCAACTCCTGGGACTCCCTTCTTTACTTTTATCAACCCAGTAGTTCGTAACAAACTTGGAAGTGACGATGCTGTAGGCACAAGTACTGGCTCTTGCCGCAGCTGCCACTTGGTCAGTTGGCACAAGTCCGCTAGGAGCTTAAGACAACTTCTATGAGCTCTAAGAAGAAGCTTTTTAACTGATGGATGGAAGCTAACTCAAAGGAAGCTAATCTACTTGCAGAAAGAAACTGAAAAGCTGAAAGGAAATGCAAACCCTAGCAAAACCTAATTTTACCAGCTAGCCCTACTGATGCAAGAAAGAGGATGCAAGCTACTGGGAGAGATGCCATTGACTTCTAAGAAGGTAAAATGCATGTGTCTAAGCTACTTCTATGGTAAAATCTGAAGAAAACATCTTTTTGTATTTTTGAATAAGTTGTCTGAATTATCATGCATGAGATTTAACTATTTTTTACTGTGCAGAGGTGGATTGGCGAGAGGAAATGCTTGGAGGAGGTCAGGAAGGTTCGGTGAGGGCCTAAGGGGTCCCTAACACCCTTCCAGAGAGTTTCACAGAGTTTGGCTATCAAGAAACCGCTTTCGTGAGCTTCTACAGGAAGTCTACAAGGGTTCTACAGGATGTTCTGGAATTTCTACAGGATGTCTGTAATTTTCTACAGGATGCTCAGAAATGGGATTTTGGAGGATGGATGGAGGAAGAAAGATGAAGGAGTGGGTATGGAGGTGAGATAAGGGTGCGAGGAGGTCCAGGACTTGGGGAATGGAGCTGAGGAGCGGCGAGGATGGTTGGATCTGTTCGAGGAGTGGAGCAATGTTGCACAAAAATATGGGAATTAGGGAAAAGTGAGAAAATGGCAAACGTGAGAATCTGGGTTGGAGGATGGAGCAGATGGGATTGATGCAGTACGGATAGATAAAGATGTACTACAGGTGCTCTGCAAGTTATTTTTTTTAAACTAAACAAATAAAGACTTGCAAAATCAAGGATCTAATTACTTTGACATGATCTGACCTAGATAACAGCAACGAAAATGAACAGAAGTCTATTTGCAACAAAATCATGTGAAGTAACTATGCAACTAAGCAATCATGAACCTAAGGATGCAACCTCAACTGATATCAACTTCGGCAAATGAAAATCTAACACTAATAATTGCATGGCGAAGTAAAGACAGTGTTTTTGTTGGCAGCAAGGTCACCTTTGTCCCAGCTCACGATCCCACTGAGGGAGAGGTGAGATCAGAGGTGCTTGATGGCCTTTTTTTTTTAAATCTTCCCTGTTATTAACGTATCAACTCAATCTGAACATGAAAAACCTTTCTAATCATCAACCATGAGCTATGTAACTAAGCAAGATTCTAATCTACTTAACAGAAATTACTTTGCAAAGACATGAAAACGAATAACAATACACAAGGAAGCCTTGGCACTTGGGTTGGACCCAACCCCAAGAGCTACAGGCTCCTAAGAAAACTCAGAACTGATGCCAAATAAAGTTGCTTCCCATTACTCAAAAATAACCATGTTCACAAGAAAGTTATACAACAACAGCTACAAAATGAGCTGAGAAAATAACAACACTCTAAGGCAAAATACAACAGTCCAAAAAGTAACCTACGAAGGCTGAAAGCCTTCCTATATATGCCCTACGAGGGGCCTCAGCAACCCTCCTTAACTCAAGTGGCTCGGCTATTCAAACTGCCAGTAAACAGTCACTTTTCAGAAAGCTGCTCGGCTGCCTTTAGGATTCGTTTTGGTGGCCTGCTGAGCTCCGATTTGAGGGTGGAGATTTCGAGGAAGGGATATATAATGCAAGAGACACCCTTCTTACAAATCCTCACCCTTGTTCCTTCATGCTTGGCTATCATCTGGCTCATAATTGCTTGGCTTTGTTCCCAAATTTGTCCAAGAACCTGAAAAAACAATGTGTCAGCCTGCTTGGTCAAGTGACTATCCTTATCCGTTCAACTAACATAAATATACTCAAAAAACATGCATAAACTATGAAAAATGGTGGATTGACGAAGAACAACTAGGGAAAATGAGCCCAATAAGTTACCCAATTCCGGGGCTCATCATCACCCCCCTGCTGAATGGGTTGCTCATCCTCTGAGCAACTAATCCAGCTCATCATCCTTGATTGTCTTGACCGCCTCCCTCACATCCTAGGCCTCTGAGGTGATATGTTTTGCACGGTCATGAAATCCTGCTTTTCTTTCCACTTCTTCCAACTGCCTATGTTCCTCCTCTTCTTTAACTCCTTCCAGCAGCGCCAAAAGCAAGGGAGGACTGAACTTGAGGCCGATCCAGTTGGCCTGAAGATTCTGCATGGACTGTTTGTAGAGGGGTACTCTGGCCAAGGCCTCCCTCATCCTTGTCGGGGAGTGATATTCTCTTATTTTTAGGTTGTGGGACAGTGAATTCCACCTCTGGGAGCAAGCATGAACACAGTTATCTCCCAACAGTCTCTCCATGTCCTCGAAATGGGCTATGGCATGAGCTTGTCTCTCAATATAATCTGGTAGGGCCTGAGCGTCATTTGCCAAGTACTGGTGGGCATATATTAATGTTGAGGGATCCTCCGGCTCTGCTCTAATCAGTAGTGGTTCCTTTAGTTCCCTGTCCATAACATTTCGGACCTCTGCTGCTCTCTTTTCTTCGTGATTTAGCCAAGAGGCCATGGCCATAAGTTGCATGTCTCCTACCGCAGCGTTGGGATCCCACAAATTCAGGTTGGGAAGGGCCAAATTGTGTAGGTAGAACTCTAATAGTTTGGCCTTGTCCTCTGATGAGCTGCTGTCACATAAAGCAATGAATTGATGGTAATTTTGAAATGGAGTGATGCCCCTTTGGGTCAAGGTGTTGATCTGAAACTGCAACCACTGATCCTTAAGGTATAGGGCATATGGTTTGGCAGGTTACCTACACTGCAGAGCTTCCATCGCCCAGCTGGCCATGCAAGCCAGTTGGGCCTCCTTTTCTTGTATCTCTTCCCTTAGGGACTGTATCTCCTGTGCTGCCTGCAATTCCTTCTCCTGTAGATGTCTAGTCAGTGCCTCTATTTCGACTTGCAACCCATCTCTCTTCTGTTGTTCATCAGGTGTTTCTTTGGCTGTTGTGGGCTCCTCCTGTTGCTGCTGTTCTCCCAAGGTGTGGGGCCTGTCTTCCTTAAAGTGTCCCTGTGACTGTAGCTGCTGTTTAACCAACTCATTTTCTTCCTGTAGCTTGACCCGCTGGCTGCTTTCTACATGCCGTACCATAGCCAATTCTTTCCTTGCCTCTTTGAGTTGTTCCTCCAAGGGGCCTATATCTACCACACCCTTGGACTTGGCGATTTTCATCCAAGTGTGGGTCCTCACTCTCTGCTCTTCTAGTGCAAAGAATAGTGGCACTGCGAATTTTTGGGGAATTATCTTCTCGGCCTCTAACATGTTATAGTAGGAGCCCAAGCTGGGTTGGGGGCTAGGTTCCACAATGTTTTCACTCTTCTCTTCCTCCTGGGATGATTTAGCTGCCTTTTCTTCCAATTCCTCGGTCTCCTTTAGTTGAGCCAACGTTTCCTATAGAATTGTCTCAGCATCCTGTAGAGAGGTCTTGGTGTCCATCATTTTAATCCTTTCTCTCCAGGTGGACATTTTCGGGCTTCCCCATTCATAGGTGATGGATGCCTTTGAGGGAGACCTTTCTTTTTGTTTAATTGGGGTGTCCACAATCGTAATTGGCTCTTTTGACTGTGGCTGGGGTCTGCCAGCTTTTATCCTTGTGCTCCTTCTTGCCTTAAAATACATGGAAGGCTCCCTTTTTCGCTTTCCTTTCTGCTTTGGAGATGTGCTTAAGGCTGCCAGCACGGCTGCTGCCTCCCTGGCCAGAATCTCAGGCGATTTCTCCTTCTGTTGCTCTGTTTCCATACTTCCTATAGAAACTATTTGAACTGGTTTCAGGCTTCCTGTAGAAATTGTTTTCAGGCTTCCTGTAGAAATTGTTTTCATGCTTCCTGTAGAAGCTGTTTCCATGCTTCCTGTAGAAACTGTTTCGGTCTGTTTGGCTGGCGGTGTATTTTCTTTTAATTCCTGTTTGGTTGCCTTGGTTGTGCCCTCCTTCGTTTGGACCTTTTCAGTCCTCTTTGCTTTGTTCTGCAATCGTTTTTCCCTGGGTGTTTGTGTCATTGTTTTTCCCACAGCTTTAGGCTCAACAACTTGGCCTTTGCCTCGTTTCTCTTTCTGTTCTTTCTGTGGTGGTCTGTCCTGTGTTTCTTTGCCACTGGCTTTCTCTCCTGCCTTAGTGTTTTCCTTTTCTTCACTACTGAATGAGGTGAATTCCTCGGCCAGAATTCGAATATCATCATCTTTGGACATGTTGCGGAAAATCTCCCAAGATAGGGGGACAGTGTAGGTGTGGAGGGCGTCTTCTACTAAAAGCCTGATGAGCCCATGATGGGCTAATTGATCTGGTGTCCCTTTCTTCAATTTTGTGCCACATTCAATTAAAGATTGCAGAAGAAAATAAGGGATGCTCAACTTTTGTTCTGGAGATAGATCCAACCCATGTCTTAGTTCTCTCAACAACCGGAAATGATAGCCGTAGACGATACTGAACCGCCCCTCATAGGTAATGTATTTCATGATTTGGAGACTGGCTTCACTCCAAAGAGGATGTAGGCTGGCTCTCCGGACCCCGTTCTTGTCTTTTGCAAATTGTTCCTCAAGTAGGAAGAATTCCTTCTTGGCTTTTTGGCCCAATGCCCTCTTCTCTTTGCTCTAGGGTATCCCCAATGGCAGATCAGTAACTCGACTAATGAGTTCAGGGGTAAGCTTTAAGGTCAACCCTCTGAAATTCACAGTGGCTAGTGTCTTTGATTTAGGTTGCAGGGACAATAAGAATTCCTCCGTTATTTCATCGTCATGTCCCTGAATTTTGTCACAAAAAGTCATCCAGTTAGCACGGGTGAAGAGGTTCACCACCCCAGGATTTTCACGCAGTTTACTGGAATCCGAGGGTTCCTTCCTGATAAACCCCCTGGCATGGTGAGAGTGCTCTGTTTCAATGCTCTAAGCAGAAAGGTACTGTTGTTTTATGGTTTCCTCCTTTGAACTTCAGGAAAGGATCTCTCGAGTGTTTACATTTTAATCTGCACCAATTCCCTGGTTCTAATGTTTTTGCTGCCCAAAACTCTGTTGTCCGAGTATAGAAGGAAGAATCAGGTTTTCACAGACAGGACACGGAGCTCAATTTTCATTCCAACATGCATACAACCGTGTAAGTTCAAATTCTTCACACACAGGTTAGCCCTTACAGTGCTTTATCTTTTCTACAGGAAAAATTCTTAACAGGAACCGTGGAGGAAAATGTTGCACGGAAAACTGTTGTTTTTGACCCACAGACAGACTTATCTCTAATTCTCCTACTCCAGATAGTTCAATTCACCACCTTTCGAAATATACCATGCATGAAGGAGTGTTTTCGAGCCTACCTCTCTCAGAATTCCCAATTCGACGCAGAAAAGTCCAGGTTTCTCTGCTCCAGAAGGCTCTGCCGTACTTCCTGTAGAACGCTCGGCCGACTTCTGTAGGATGTCACTGTGCCTCTGAATGAGCTCGGTACGCGGGGGAATTTTGAAACAGGCCGAAAAGCTCGGTAGAGGACGACGGGTTAACGGATTGCAGAAGCAGACGACAAGTACTTCGGCCAAGGACGTTGCAAGTGCAAATGAGCAGCGGGTGTGCGAGTCTTCAGCCAAACATTTTTGAACTGCGGTGCAATTCGTGGCGAGGGGGTGAGGTGGCCGGGCCGAACCGTTATCCAACGTCACGACCATCATTTCTCTGCGTGTCCCTGGCCGCCATTACCTCCCCTCTGCCATTAACTGCCGCCACCACTGCCAGTCCACTGATTTTCCCCGACTAGGCACTCCACACGTGTCAGCTGCACGGCTCGTTGGCAATTTTGAACGTAACTAAACTTCTTTGGATCCCACGAAGCCATGTAACTGGCTGAGGGTAGCCAGTTTGACTGGCTCCCGATCCTCGTTCAATCCGAACCATTTCTACAGAAATGCAGTTTCTGAAATATAGTTTATGTTATTGACGAATAAGGTTAGACACTTACCTGCGTGGCTGTGGACGAGCTATGCAGACTTTGGATCTCGGAATCACTGCCTCACTTGCTGCTGCCTTGTGCACGGGTGTTAGAGCCCATTCTTTCATTTGTTGAAGCTGCATGCATGGCTTTGAAATCCGATCCTTCAGTTGTAACTGCTGCATGCATAGGTTCTGGTTGATTTCAGCGGCCGAGGATGTTCTCACGTCCAGGAGGAGTCTTTTCATGCGTTCCTTTTGTTGATCTCAGCTGCCCCTGCCTCTAGAGTATGTTTTCCAGAGGGATCAGCGGCCACAAGATTCCTGTAGGATGTCATGTAGCTGCTTCTCCTCCTGGGATGCAGTCTAAACGAGTAGGGCTACATTCACTGATAAAGAGTCTAGATGGAGCTTGAACAGGTAGAGTGTGCGAGCCTTTGCTGCTTGACTTGTCACTTGGAAACAAATTTTCAATCTGAGGAAAACAGAGCTCTTTGTTTGACTGTGCAGGAATACATAACCAGGTGGGTGCAATGGAGGTGGAAAGAGATGAAACAGGGTGCCATATGGTGATGGGTTGAATAGAGGGGTGGCTGCAGGCCTAACAAACTGATCCCAACCATCAGATTCCCCTCCAAAATCGATTTTGGCGCGCCCGAAGCTTCTACAGGATGTTTCCTGTAGAAATATAGAACTTCCTGTAGAAGGTGGTATCTTGACCCGAATGTGATCAAATCCTAGGAAAGGCGAGTGGTCATGAAGGGAGTGTCTGTAGAGATGTCCTGTAACCTGGTACGGACCCCTATCCTCGTTTTGTGAGACCCTTCTTACCTGCAATGTATTCCCTGCTGCAACCTGCAATTATTCAATGGAAATTAGGTTTATTTTTCTTTTTTCTTTTCTTCTTCTTTTTCTCTTTTTTTTTTAAAACAACTAGGGCGCCTCATGGAGGTTTTCACCCAAGGATCTTATTCTTTTTAGCAAAACTTAGGAAAACTAGTTAATTAATAGTAATTAATTGAGAAAGGTGAGAATTCTATAGACACTCATACGGATCAACTTAGAGATGATCTCAACCATTGATTAAGTTTTAGTCACGGTCATTGAACTCTCAATTGGAGATTATAAGAAGAGGTTGATGGGTAGATAGAGAATACACTAGTGCAGATACTCAGTGATCTAGACAGTTCAATTTTCCAATGTAGGTGATTCAACAAGAGATATCGAGTCAGAGATCGAGTAGCAGGCGGCATAGGAGTAAGGTAATATTTCGGTGGAGGTTTCTAGTGTCGAAAGAGTATATTTGAGGGAGTGCGAATTTTCCCACAGAAATATTGCGTAGGTGTTGCATAACTAGCATGGAAAGGTAGTTCAATCTAGCCAGAGGAGGGTTTCGTTTAATTGCTGGAGGTTAGGAGAATTTCCAAGGGGGCTAGCGAATCATCCCCATAGGCAGAGACAGCAACAACAACAACAATCAACAGTCTCTACAGGGAGCAGTAGAAAGGCCTATGCAGGGCTTACGCAGAGGCTGATGCGGGGGATGAGAGGACGGCTATAGAGCCAGTTTTGGGAGTCGATTTTTGTCGTGGGGTAAGGAAAATTCCTCTCAAGAATTTTTCTAGTGATTCTCTCAGATTGGATCACCAGTTTGGCATCCAAATTATTGTACTTAGATTTACCCTCATCTGTTGCACCAGTTTTCCCACATTGAGTTTTTCCTGGGACAATTGTCCAAAAATAAAAGTGACATTTTTATTGTGTTAGCATTTCTTAGTTTCTAGTGCTTTTATTTTTTGTAGTAATTTTATGGTGAAAATTTGCATTATGATTTATTCTTTGTTTGTTGTAGCAAATAAACTACATAATTTACAGTTACAAGAATAAATTTCTAGTTGCTACAATTAAATTTGTAAATTTTCACAATAAGGTGGTAGTATTTGCAGACACTTGCCATCAGGAGGTGTTGAAGCCTGACAGGATAGTTTTGCAGGAGGTTACTAGACTAGAGGAGCGTGGAGTTTCCGGCCAGATGAGGGAAGATATTTTGGAGATGGTGGTGCATCCATCTTTGGGCTTACCCATTGATGAGATGCCGATAGGTACAATGGCAGCCAGTAAAGCTGTAGTATTTCCAGGCAGAAGCCCTCTCCAAGAGTACGTAGACAAGGCTTGCAACTCAAATTATCCACTTTTTTCCATTACAGAGAGAGAGGCAGGATTTCTTGGACGGATCTTGTTGATTGATCAGGCGAAGTAGCATGAGTTGAGCATGGACTAAAATCATCATAGTAGACTGTTGAAAGTTCTAATTATTACCCGTTAGAAATTTTATCTGTATTCTAAGAGAATATTTCACCTACTTGTTTAATTACTAACAAGTTATTTAGAAATATAAACACTGAAATAAACACAATATAGTCTCAACCATCCATAGATCAAAAACTAAAAGAAATAGACAAACACACAAGGGACACCGTTATTTTTGGACAATCGTCCCTGAAAAAACCCAACTTAGGAAAACCAGTGCAACAGTTCTAAGGGTTTTATTATTAAGCAGCTTTTCTTGAGTACACTAGGTGCCCAACTGGCTCACCGAATAGAGATAAATAATTTGGCAGTAATACCTCTCTTCCGAAGCAGATATTCTTGAAGTCTGCCCCACGAAACCCTCTACAACATAATCTGAAGCACTACATCAGCTCTCCTGGCCTCTGCGCCAGCCTGAAACCCTCTGCACCATCCCTCTGAGGATCTGCACAACCTCTCTGGCCCTCTACGTCACTTCTGCAACCTCTGCTTGGGTGACGCAAGCCCTTCTGGCCTCTATGCAGTCACTGTTGGCCTTTGCGTGGCTCCTTTTGGCTCTGCGTCTGCCTTTGCGCTGGTCTTCTAGCACTATCTCTGCCTCTCTGCCTCGTACTCACTGCCCCTCGCTACAACTCTAATCACTAGTTTGATTTCTCTCAGCAAACCCCACTCCAGAAAATCGAACCGACTGATCAATCTTGGTGTATCTCCAACTGACCCTCAAGCCTCCCCTTATACGTTTTTTGTTGAGACTTCAACGGCCGAGATTACATCTCTAATCAATGGCTAAGATTAGATTTGACTTGATCCATGTCATTTAGAACCTTCTAACCCAGTTTTATATTAATACCGATTAATATTTTTATTTTCCTAAGTTTAGACTTAGAAGCCCATTAAAAATATTAATTATTTTAATATCTCCTTCACCAGGTAGAATTTCCGCAAACCATTTCCGGGTCTTGGAGATCTCATGTGCTTTAGCCTCTCCACCAATTTTCATGGATAGAGCACATCCGATGCTACCCCAAATCAACACTCCCTCTTAGCGAGTATTGTGCTCTAGTAATACTCCACCACTGCGCATCACCCTGATTATACGGCACTAGTACCTGTGCTGATCCTAAGCCTTCCCGCCCAACATCTTTTGCAATGTCGCATCTTGTATTGTTGCCCATGGCTCTACCACTGCCACTGCTACATCTATATAGCAGCTCCCTCTGCATTCATGTTGCTGCTAGTCCTTCCTCCCAACACTGCATCTGCACTGCAGTTCTCTCTCATCGTGTTGCATCGTGTTGCCCATAGCACTACCACTACTACTGTTGCATTGCAACTCAATTACTAAGAAGTAAGTAACTGATCCACTCAACTACTAACATCCTTGTCAAGCTAGAAACCCTCTCGATGTTGAAGCTCTCTTTGCTGCTATCATGTGTTCCCTCTGCTACTTCTTCGTTGCTGCAACAACTTTGTGCCTCTCGCACCGCTAGAAACCTCTTTGTGCCATCCTGCACTGCTGCAAGCCTTTCTGCACTGCCAAGGACTACTGCACTCTAGCACTCTCTGCCACTCCATCCGCATCTGCTTCTACCGACATCCACTATCCTGCTACTGTCACTTCGAGGCTCCCGTAGCTGGATATGAACCAAGAGTTTGGGTACCTCAAGGATCCTTCCCTTCATCTCCTGTAATCTTCTTGACTACAGCTAGATGTCTCCCCACCTCTTCTCTAGAGGTACATGAGCACTCATGGCACAATCATCATCACCCTCTACCTCCTTTTCTGCCTTTGTTGGCACTGCCTTAGAGTCAGACGCCTCTCCCTTATTCTTCTTCTTCAAACACTAGTTTTCATAATGCCCCCAGTTCCCCATAGTTGAATCACTTTATCTTGGAGAGGTCCTTTTTCTTCCTCTTCCCCTACTACCCCGCAGATGCGAGAGTTGCATCCTCTTCCTCCTCTTTCTTGACCAAGGCTCCTTTGCTGCTACTTTCCCTCTTGGTCAGTCATTTGATCTCTTCTTGGCGAAATGTTGCCCACAGTTCTTCCCAATCTGGAAGATGTTCTCTACCCAAAATGCTTTGGACAAACGTCTCCCACTCCTCGGAGACTGCGTTCAGGGCGGTCCTCACCATTAACTCTCGATCTGGCGTGGCCCCTATCGAAGTCAGTTGGTCCCGAATCTCCTTCAATCTATTGAGGAAGTGATCTACCTGCCCCCCCTTCTGCATCTGATAAGACTGCAACTGATTCTCCAGTAGCATCTTCCTCTAAACGAAAGTGCCCTGATACAATGTCGTCAAGGTTTCCCACATTTCCTTTGTCGTATTCTTCTCGGCAATATGTTGGACCACATGATCCTTGACCCCATCAAGGATTATGCATTTCGCTGTGGCCATCGCATCCTCATACTTTTCATTGTCAGCTGGGTCGACTGGGATAGCCACGGTTCTCAAGGCGAAGTCCTTGATGTGATGTCTATCTAGAACGGACGATCCTGGCCTTCCAGACGACAAAGTTGGATGCCCCGTCCAACCTATTCAAATCCCTCAGTCCATTCATGGCCATCTCTCTTCTCTTCTTTTCGACTCCTCTGAGTCTCTACTTCCCTCCTAGATGTTCTCTCTTTGACTCCCTCTCAGTCTCGATTTCCCTCCTGGAAATCCGCCTGCCAACTGTCGAGTCACACCTCTCCGATCTCCTGTGCTCCTACAACACTAATCTGGATTTCTTAGCTAGAAATCCGCCTAGGTAGCGACTCCCTCTACTTTGGCTTTGTCTTGTTAGGTATTGTTCTACCTCAACAACAACAGCACCCCACCAACTTTACTCTCCGCAATCTACCCACAACTTCCTATGCCCTAACAACTGAAGAATTAAGCCTCTAGGCTCTACGCAATCTTGGGAAGGCTGATTTTCTCCCTCGGCCAACTGCGTCAACCCTCCTAGTATCTGTGTGGCTCTTCGTGAGCCCCTTCTACCTTCTTCTGCCTCTGCGCTGGCCTCTCTCTGGCTCGAACTGATGATGCAGGCCCTCTGCGTCAACCCTTCTCTACTGCTTTCTACCTAGGAACAGCTTCTGTCACTCAGGACAGTTCTTTCTGTTGCAAATTCTCTGATTCAGCTGGCACCTTCAGCTCTCTTGTGATCTGCAATGCTCTGATACCATGTTGAAATTTCTAAGTATTACCCGTTAGAAATTTTATCTGTATTCTCTGGTTTATTTCTCCTATTTGTTTAATTACTAACAAGTTATTTAACCATATAAACATTGAAATAAACACAATACATTCTGGACCATCTACAGATCAACAACTGAAAGAAATAGACAAACAACACAAGGGACATCGTTATTTTTGGACAATCGTCCCCGAAAAACCCAACTTGGGAAAACCAGTGCAATAGTTCTGAGGGTTTTATTATTAAGCAACTTCTCTTGAGTACACTGGGTGCCAAACTGGCTCACCCGACAGAGATAAATAATCTTGCAGTAATACCTCTCTTCAGAAGCAGATATTTTTAAAGTCTGCCCCACGAAACCCTCTCTAGCACAATCTGAAGCATTGCATCAGCCCTCCTGGCTTTGTGTTAGCTTGAAACCCTCTGCGCCAGCGCTTTGAGGCTCTGCGCAGCCTCTCTGGCCCTGTGAGTCACTTTTTCAGCCTCTGCGTGGCTGACGCAAACCCTTCTGGCCTCTACGCAATCACTGTTGGCCTCTACGTGGCTCCCTCTAGCTTTGTGTCTACCTCTCTGCCTCTGTGTTGGTCTTCCGGCACTATCTCTGGTTCATACTCACTTCCCCTCACTGCAACTCTAATCACTGGTTCGATTTCTCTTAGCAAACCCCGCTCTAGAAAATCGAACTGACTGATCAATCTTGATGTATCTCCAATTGACTCTCAAGCCTCCTCTTATACTTTTTTTGTTGACTTTTCAACGGCCGAGATTACATCTCTAATCAACGACTAAGATTAGATTTGGCTTGATCCATGTCATTTAGAACCTTCTAACACAGTTTTATATTAATACCCATTAAAATTTCTGTTTTCCTAAGTTTAGACTTAGGAACCCATTAAAAATAATAATTGTTTTAATACCTCCTTCACTAGGTAGAATTTCCCCAAACCATTTCTAGGTCTTGGAGATCTCATGTGCTTTAGCCTCTCCACCAGGGCTCATGGCTAGAGCACATCCGATGCTACCCAAAATCAACATAGACATGTTCCACAAGTAGGATTCCATGCATTCAATCCTTCCCATGGGATGGATTGACAAGAGATCATGAGTTGGTATCTTATGGATGGAGTGAGTGCAGCAGGAACCCCCAGATGTGAGGGATATTCCCTGTTTTAGTTGGCTATGGGACGTAGACTGCTCATTCATCAACATTACAATAGCACTAATCCCGTGTCAGCGGAGTGGGATTGGCACTGGTCTGCGAAGTGACGAGTTGGTATTCAATTGATGGAGCAGCCGCTATAGCTGGAGACAAAGCACAGTTAGAGCCATGGGATAGGGTTGTTGTTGATTGGCCATGGTGGTATTGGGATCCATGAGGATTTGTTGATGGCAGAACGAATTAGAATTTAGTATGGAATCTGGGCATTAAGGGATCCATTCATGGTTGGGTGGCATGGGGCCATGGTATCACCTTGGTTTGTATCACCCTGGTTTGTGGGAGGATTTGTGATGTCCATTTTTTTTGGTTTCCCTTATGGCGTGGTTAGGATGGACTTTCTAGGTGGGAGGAAGCTAGGTCATAGGAGCAGGATTACTCCATTAGTGGGCCCAGGGGCTCCCGGCGGGGCTTTATGGAGTTTTGAGAAGTTTCTATAGGTTCAAATGGCATTATCTTGGCATATTCCATCATCCACAGAGCTTTCCTTTTTGTTCCATTGCATTCTAACAACTTTCGAAAAATGGGCTATTATTGAGCTTAACTCAATTAAATTATGCTTAAGGTGGCATTCTGGGAGGAATTCTTGATGAAGCACCTTAGTGTAATAGCTCATTGGAATTGAAATGAGGATATCTATAGGATGAGATGGTGGGAATAGACTTTCAGTGCCCTTAGGAGGGATGGTGGCTGATTTACCATTTTCCCAAAAAAAAAGGAGGGAAAATGTGCTAAGTGATTAAAATAATAATAAAATAAGGTTTATAGAGGGGTCCATCAAATCTATAAAAGAGGAGGAGGAGACCACTTGAGCATATCTCAGAGTTGAGCTTCTTTATTGTGGAGAGGTTTGGAGAACTCGGAGTTCCCAGCATCAAAAGTAGCCCTAGGACAGAAACCCTCAGGTGATTAAGTGAGATTGGGCAAGAACCCATCCCTCCCCTTGGAGAATTCATTGAGGGTTCATACATGCAACTTATTGATTTCGAGTTTCTATTTCGGAGGCCAGATTTATTATTGCAGAAAATCTTTTATGGCCATCACTGCAGCTATTTCTATCGAGAGTTTTGGATGTAATTTCTCCCGTAAATAAATAAAGTTGCTTCATTCTCCATCTTTTGTGTTACTTACAATTGTGGCATTTTTGGGTTTATTTGCAAATATTATTTTATTTTTGCTGCAATTTCATGTTTCCTATTATGTAATTGTTTGGAAAAATCTATGTTAGAAATTTTTAACCAATTTCCCAAGAAATTTAGTAAAAATTATAATCTTGGATATTAGAGGTAATCGTGGTCATGTATCATAGCCTTGGTGAAATTAATGAGATACCATTACTTTCTCTCTAGATCCCCATTCTACTAATATTTGTACAATATTTTCATTTCCCTATTGATGCCTGCCTCCTTGTAGAAATTCTTGAATTCATTAGAGAGCTACTTACCCCCATTGTCTAGCCTTAAGACCTCTCTCCTCTTTTCTGTCTAGTTCTCTACCTAGGCCCTTTAACTCCTAGAACCCACTGAAGTCCTCATCCTTGGTCTTCATGTAGAAGACCCAGGATTTCCTAAAAACTTCATCAATGAACATGATATAGTGCTCCCTGCACTAATTTCACTGAAATCGGTCCACACACATTTGAATGCATTAGATCCAAGATCCCCTTTGACCTGCTTTGATTACTAGGAAAAGCATCCTTAGCAATATTTCCATGTGCACACCTTCTACACATGCAGTGCTGCTCAACACTCAAATCTAATTTACCAGAAAATCTCCCTCAAGATCAGCAACGCCTTGTATTGCAAGTGTTCCATCCTCTTATGTGAAGTGCCTTTGGTCAACCGTTGAGTGTAATTTTTAGGGTTTTCTTGCGTGATTGGTTGTTTTGGATTTTTATGATTTATATTGTTTAGTGGTTTTCTTGCAACCTTTTGTATGCATGCAAAAGAATTATACTCCAAACACAACAAATAAAAAATAAAAGAGCATATAGGCGAGATTGTTGAGTTTTATTGCAATGAATGGACTAAATAATACATGCATGGGAAAGTCCTTCATTGAGTTTAAAAGTTGAGATTTGAAGTTGTCAATTAGATTTGGAAATTATATGACTTCTCAAGCATCCTTCAATTGTTGATTGGCTCATTTTAATGGTTAGAAGTGGCCTTTACGAACTTCTCTAGCCCATTCCTCCTTTGCCTCAATACCCAAGCCGCAAATTGCTCCTTGTCACAACCCTATCAATTCCTCAAGGCTCACAATATTCTTTGGTAACCTTTTGTGCCCAACACACTTGCTCCCCAGGGAAATTTTGGATGGCTTCTCATTGCTACGAGCCAATATCGACCCCCTTTTGGTACCTGTTGACCTCTACCGGTCAACTACCCATGCAGTACACCCCCCTATTTTTTGCAAAAAGGGGCAACACCTGATCAGCGTGTCCGTGCCATCCTGCAGTCATCAGCAGCTTGATCAATCTAATTGTAAACCCAGTTTGCATGTATTAATTGTAACTAATCCTAGCAGATATGAGTCGTGTCGGTAAATTGCCTAGGTGGACCTAACTTTCTTATGATAATCTATGTCCCGGAAGGTTTTTCGTCTCACCGATCCACGGATCGGCGAAGTTTTCCTTCAAACCTGACCCCAAAGCCGGGATAAATTTTGTCATTGGAATTTTAGGAGAATCCCAGTGTGTTGATCTGCTAGATTATAGTTGTGTCGCAGAACTGGGCGATATTGTGAGGGTCTATGTTAAAGGGGTTTTTCTCCCTTAAGATGTAAATTGTAAAAGTCATGATGTAATGTGTCCTGAGGGTCGAAAAATGTTTTAAATCCCCTCATGAGTCCTAAGTCCTAGGTCCTAGGTGATGTTTCCAAGGGCTTAGTTTCCATTTTAAAAGGAATTAAGAAATTAAAAAATGAATAAAAATAGTAATAAAATAATAAAATAATAAAAAAATCATAAAATAAAGCAAAAAACCCTAAATAATAAAATAATAATATTTTTTGTGAATGCATGCAAAATATCTTTTTTTTATAAAATCGACGAATGAGATTAAGAGATGTCTTGATCCTCATCAACGGTCGAGATCATTTCAACATGGATCACTTGAACTAGCCGTTGGGATCATTTCCTTTATATAGGGTTTTAGGGGGTCATTTCAGATCATGGGATCTGTGAGTCTAAGACTGAAGAAGCTCTCTTGTAAATCGGTTTCTGGTTAATAAAAGAAGACTTTGGGGTCCATATCTTGCTGGTGTTACTCTCTTGAAATGCTGTGAGATTGTTTAATTTTCTGCATATGTTATTTTCAGCTGTTAATAATAGCTTTTTTTGTAGAGTATTGTGAGCACAGGTATCTTGTTCACTTACTAGGGTTTGGGTGCTGTTAGGGTTTCTGAAGTAATGGCAGGTATCTCCATTACTTCCTGAGATCTAGCAGCATTTTGGCCCTCTTTACTGATGGTTGTTTTGAGCTGTGCAGAAGACATTTTTTGGAGGAAATTTGTGGGCGTTCGGGGAAGTTCTCGGCTGAACCAACCAACTCCCACAAGCATTTTTGCTGAGCCCCACTGGATTTGATCCTGGGTCTATCATTCAATTTATTTTTTAAAGTTTGCATGAGAGATTTTTCTGAAGTTTTCACAGTGAAAATCTGAAAAATCAATATTTCTTTGAATATTTTTCTGAGCTTATTGTTGAATCTGGCTGTTAAGAGGCCACATGTAAATAATTTTTGTTTGTTGTTAGGGTTTTATTTATTATTATTCCAAGATTTTGGTTCACTGCTTCATTGTTTTCTGATTTCAGGTGCAGGGCACATTCCAAAGCCCAAATCGTTTTTGTTCATAACCGCTGAGTCTCCTTTTCATTTCATCGTGGCTGCTGGTGTTTTCAAATGTGAAACGACTCAGCTCTCACCTGCATCCTCTACACCATCGTTTCCCTTTGCTGCTCCACTTCTAAAACTGCAATCAATCGACCTCCACCTGCATACACACCCCAGCAAACGCATCATAAACTGAGCCATCAGTCGATCCAGGGAACGTTTACCACCTCACGTGCAGTTAAATTTATCCACGGGCCAGGTATCCACGTCCAGGTGAAAGCAGCCATATTTTTGCTCGTGGTTTCAGTCCGAAATCAGTTTGATCAACGCTTTCTCTCGTCCAAAACTCGCACCTGCTCATCTCCATCACACAGCCTTTGCCACTGTCACAGCTTACCTGCGAAATACACTAAGCCACAAATCGATTTTTTTTAGACGTGAGGTATCAGGCGTTGCGGCTTTCGATCTTCATTTCCACAGTCCACACAGGTGAATGTAAAATCGGGTTCAACGCTCAGTGAAAGGAAGATCGATTTTGGTCTGAGAAGATCTCGTTTAAAGCACGATGTAACTCAGCCGTCGTCCATCCTTAGACTCCGTGTGCGAGTCCTCTGTCGAAACCGACCCAGTTATTCAAGCCGCCACAACCATCGATTTAATGAGACGAAGCTCCATCTGCACAGGTAACCTTCACGAGTTAGCTTTAATGCGAACGCGGTAAGATCTATCTCACGGCAAATTTTTTTTAGGCATTCATAGCTCGTTTGTTTGGTTAGCATTTTAGATTCTAGGCATATTCGTTAGGGTTAGTTTGGTTATGCGTTGGTCTATTTTTTTTTTTAATTTTAGTGTTAAGTCATAGTTTCGTTTTAGTTTTGTTAGTTTATTTCATAGGCATTAGTTTAGGTATATAGTTTAGTTAGATCGCGCTTTTTTAATTTTATTTTTATTTTTTAGATTTTTAATTTTATTATTTTAGATTTTGATTTATAAAAAAAAATATATATGAAAATATAAAAAAAATATAAAAAAATAAAAAAAAGAAAATAAAAAATTTAAAATTAAAAATCATTTTAGGGGTTTTGGTTATTAGGGTTTTGGTTAGAAAGTATTTGATTCCCTTTAGCTTAGGGTTAGATTTTATTTCTTATAAAAAAAAAAAATAAATAAAAAAAAATATATATCAAAAATATTATTATATATATATATATTATATATATATATTTATATATAAAAAAAAAAAATTTAGTTTAGGGTTTTGAGATTTTTATGTTGATTAGTTTAGATTTAAAAAATAGATTTAAAAAAAAAAAAAAAAAAAAAAAAAAAAAAAAGAAGAAGTTAGGATTTTAATTTTTTATTTAGGATTAGTTTTAATTTGTTTTTTTTAAATATATTTAAAAAAAAAAAAAAATTAAAAAATAATATAAATGAAAATCAGATAAAAAAGAAATTTCCTTTAGGGTTTTGGATTAATTTTTATTTATTTATTTATTTTTTTGTTAGAAGATATAAAAAATTTTGTGGAAAATAATTTTTGCCCGATTCAGTGGTTTTCATGCTATACCTTTCACGCTGGATTTCCAAACCGAGATACGAAATCAATATCCAGTTAATGGTTTATGACTCGTAGTGATTCGAAGTATTCATTCTTTAAATCTTCAGTTGCTGGATATCATTTTGGTCATTTTAAGAGCACTGTTCACGTTTCAAGTAATCGATTTATTGAGGGTCTCTTAAGGCACTGGTCTGCTAATCAAATCATTTTTAGTGCTTATATTAAATTGTGTCTCGTGTCTCCCAACCAACTGGTCGATAGTTGGTCTTCATCATCTCACAGGGTCTACCCCCCTTAGCCGCGGGAGACAGGCTTAAACGGAGGGATCGGGGATCAGAGTGATAGCCCCCGGTCTGAGCGTTGTCGTGTCAATCTGCGCGACAACACAGGTCAACTGTACTTTCTTCAGGGAAATATTCTTGGTCATAGATTTTGACACCAAGCCCTAGTTGTGTCTTGTATCAACATTCTATGTAAGGGCCATGATCCTTCATATGGGAGCCCTAAGATTGTTGTATTAAAGTTTGTATATAGGAAGTTATGGGTCGAGAAATTGTATTGTGTACTAGTTGATTCATTGTTATTTGTTATTCCATTTTGCAAAGTGCTTCTGTTGTGGCATTTGAGTGTGTTTTCAATTGTCCTAACAATTGCAACAAGTTTCAAACTAATTGGGAAACTTTCATTTTGCAACCCCCGGGAATTGGTCCCCCAAAACTGAGTAACAATTTCCAAATTTGAAAAACATTTCGACTAATCAATACTTTGAAGTGCTAGTATGTTTATTTTCATTATATTTCATTATAATATCATTTCAAATTCATAGTTGTAAGTTTATATAAAAATTTTGGGCCTATGAGAGGCCCTAGAGTCAACTTTTTTTGTTGGTTTCTGCAAAACTTAATGTTTACAGGTGTGCAAATGCAAGGTAAATCATCATTTCATGGTTCAAATCCCAACATTGTTGAGGGCCTTCATAATCAATCATGGCGCTTTTGTCAAGGTTAATTCATTCATAAATTTAGTATTTTCTTTGTTGGTTTGTGTTTTCTACAGTAAAATATCATACATCAGTTCAAATCTATTTTTTTATTTAAATCCTAACTTTCATCGTTTGACTACTTGTAGGCTCTGGTCATCCTAATACTCTTGGTGATGGTTGTGTATTTTGGAATACCCCTATGGAATTTTAGGAGTTGGCCAAAAGTGAGAGGAGAGTGTGCTTAGGTGACATTAGGTTTAATTCATTCATAAATTTAGTATTTTCTTTGTTGGTTTGTGTTTCCTATAGTAAATTATCATACATCAGATCAAATCTATTTTTTCTATTTAAATCCTAACTTTCATCATTTCACTGCTTGTAGGCTCTGGTCATCCTAATACTTTAAGTGATGGTTGTGTATTTTGGAATACCCCCTATGTAATTTTAGGAGTTGGCCAAAAGTGAGAGGAGAGTGTGCTGTGACATTAGGTGCATCTCATGTGTGCTTACCATTTGAAATCTTGGCCAAGACTTTATAATCCTACTAATAGGAGTGGTAATAGGTCTCTAGGGTAGGGGTTTAGTAAATTTAAAATACCCTGCCACCAAAAAGAATTAGAGAGACTTCCCCTGAAATATAGAAGAGTTAATGACAACTCATTAGTAAAATTAGCAAAATGTGGCATGACTGTTAAAGTGAGGCAATATGCTACCACAGGGAAGAAGGAGAGAGGTGTTACAACTCAATTTTAGAGAAAATTAAGAAAAACTAAGAGGAATCGAATGAGAAAGGGGAATGTTAATAGGTCCATTAGGATTTTACCCTTCATTAAATGCCTAGTGACATAGATTAATTACAATTCACAACATGTAGATAACAACCAATTAAAAAATGAAACCAAACTAACACGGGGTTATCTCATAAATCTCCTTTGATGAGATCACTGACCTAAGTGCTAGATGAAAGAGAGGAAAACCAAAACAATCTAGCCTTGTTGCCCCAACAAAGATGATGGTTGGGCCTTGAACAACTTCCACGTGATATTGCACCTATTGATGATCCTCCAGATGCTAAAATGTTGAGCTTGAAATCTTGGGCGTTGGAATTTTTGATGATGTGCCTGTTACCTACCAAAATGGGTAACCCCATAGGAGAAAATGGGAATATCAGACAGCTATCAACCTTTTATATACATTTCTTGATGATGATATGCCATGCGCCTTCGCCATTTGCATCAATCACATACCTCTCCCCATCCGACATTTCCTCTTGGATAAAAGTGAGATTCCATTCAAAATGTACTTATATCATTTTGCAATCGAGTGCTTATACTTGTTTATTTTGTGCATTTAGTATCGATAAAGGGGTGATTTAGAAGATTGATCAATCTTGATTGTAAATCTTTTCTCTCACCTTACTAGGGGAGTTAATCTTTAGCCCCAATCTAGTGGGACCTTCCTTAAGGCCTTAGAGTTGTAGGAGGGGCACTTGGGAAATACAGATTGAAATAGCATGTTCATCTTTCCCTACATCATACTTCTCACTTTCCATACCACATTACAAGCCCCTTATACCACCTCCATTCTTCGGGTCTAACTTGTCATTGGTTCATTGGGATTTGGCACTCTCTTGTTCACACTCCTTGAGTAGGAGAAAAGTTGCCCTAGAGGTTAATGCAACTAAAAGAATGGAAAAGCATATTATGGCCACAATGAAAGAAAAAGAAGAAAATCAAAATGTAAAAGATGGTCTGAATAGAAGTTAGCACATGGGAAAAATCTTAGCACGAGCTCTACCCTCGTCAATGGCCATTACCCGGTTCATGAGCACTTGATACTCCATTTAATTAAAAGGAACCCTTTTATGTCCCAATCCTGATGAGCGATAAATTGTCTCATCTCAAGGGGTAAAATCAAATGCTAAATCATAAGAGCAATCTCTAACCCTTAAGTTATGCACCCAAAATAAAAAGCATTATGATGAAAAGGTAAAAGGCACACTAGAGAGTTTGAAAAAGTAGGCTGAGTAGGGTCCCTCATGTCTCCGCAATTTGTCCCTCCATTTACAGCTATACACCCAAGATGTGGACTCCCCATCAGCGAGTCCCCTTGACCATGGCACTTGCCCATGAAGGATTTTCCCCTTTGTTGCCACTCATCTACACTAATACCTATTGATTGAGAGCTCGACCTTGCAAATGCCACGTCCCATTGGGTTGACCATTATCCACCTCTATCAAGGTAGAGAACACCTTTACAGATCTTGGTGTAGTTAGATATTAGAAGTTGATCCAAGTTTCAAGTATTAATACGCCCTTAACATACAAGTTTGGTCCACTTGGATGCTCATATGATCTTAGTCTCTAATGAATGGTTGCTTTCATTTGAGTTCATGCAAGTCTTGTTAGGTGGTCCACAGTGGCATAAGCCTTGAGAGCACCCACGCCATAGGTACCCAGGCACTCCAAAGAGATTGATGATTTAGCAGATGTAACATTGCCCACTTACTTCGAAGCGTTGGGAATTATGATGACTTGAGTCGATGATACATATCCCAGAGCACCCCCAAGACTTGGGACATTGATCTTCTTTGACACAACACAAAGGATTATTGATGATCGCAACACTAGACCCAGAAAGGCCCCAAGATGGCCTTGACACTACCTAATGGGCAGGGCATGATTCGAAGCCCAGATGAGGATGGTCTTCCATCAGATGATTGGGTAGGACTTGCTGCACCTAACGAAGCCCTAGTGCTAGAGAAACGAAGCCTTACAGTGACCATTGGAGACCCAAAGGGATGATGTGGTGACATCCCAACATTATTTGGGATCCCTTGGGCTAATAATTTGACCTACTAGGTTTCATATGAATAAAACTCAGCTTCATTTGTACTGGATCATCATCACACTTGGGAATTTCAGCCTTCTTAGCAAATCCGAACTTTTTATTGGGATTAGCTATTGGATGCCTTGGATGCATTTTGATATTGGAGCTGAAATTCAATTTTCTTTGGAGGTATCTCTTCATTTGTGGATGGATATATCATATTTTCATCTTGTAAGTGCCTCTTGTTGAAGTTTAATTCTTGAAAAATGTCTAATTAATGGAATTGTTGTGACTAGATTAATGTTATATTGTGCCCTAATTGTAGAAGATGTATTTTGAAAGCTATTTGGTTGGAAATTTCATGTTACTTGTAACATGACATGTCATGAATGTTCCTAGTGGATGAAATTTTGTTTTTCGTCCATAAAACTCCATAAATTTTGAGTGGGTAATTGTTGAGGATTGGTAGCTAGGGAATCAATTCCTAACCTCCTTAAAGACAAGTATGGAAAATCTGAAGCATTTAGGACTCCATAAGCCCAAAGGAGAAGGCACTTGTCTAAACCATTTCATGATCAAATCCTTTATTCTCCATATTTTCTTCCCCCAAAGTTCTAGTCCCTTCTTCTTGGATGTCTACCTTAGGGTGTAGAGTGAAATTCTCTAGAGAGTGAAAGGGTGGATTCCGGTATCATAGACTTGAAGCTTAGGGTCTTACTGACAAGTCCTCAAAGTTTGACAAGAATCCCTTTTGTTTTCATCCATAAAAACTCTTGCCCGACGTGTGCCCTAGAAGGGAAACCCTAGTTTGCATTTCCTTGACTTTGGCACTTCTTTGAGCGTTGTATGAGCTTAATATTCATTGGAACCAATCATAAGAAACCCTTTCTTCTCCTTGTCTTGATCTCGGGAGCACCTTAAACCACAATAATTCACAAAACCCTATATTTCATTCAACTTTCTACTAGGTCTCTTATAGGGAGCGAAAACCCTTTTGAAGTGCCATATTATCACATGGAGCTTCCTTTAAGAAGTCCTACCTCATCACTTAGTACCTCAAACCCTAGAACATCTATTGAAGGTGATTATTTATCTATCGGGACTCCTCCCATTAGTGAACGTCTGTAAAGAGCAGGGGACATTGGCTGTGGTGACAGTGGGACATTGTCCCACTGTTATCACTTAGTCTATCTCTTTGACCCTTAGGGTTTCCCTCCTTAGGACCTGCTAGATTGTGTGGTAACACAACTTACAAGATAAAAATAAATGACTTGCCACATACAAGGAGGCGATAACAATAGAAAATCTCAATGAAGGTAGAGAATCATGTGAAAGTGAAAAGTGGAGAATGAAAGACAGGCGACAAAGGTAGGGATGAAATAGTGGAGGAAAGAGATATCAAATTTAATGAAGTCAAGACCAAAAAACTAAACCAAATATGCAAGAGGGGACAACAATAGAGATAAAAAACTGAAGCCAAGAAGTAGGAGGTGGAAACACTAGTTGAGATAGCAAATGAAAGAGGTGAGAATTGATAGCTTTGGACCATAAATAGTGAAGGAAACAAGAAAAATTGACAATGCTAGTGTTGAACTGGAAATGCAATAGACGAGTGGAAGCAAGCATTGGAGCAATGGTTGGAGGAGTTATCCCATAGCTGCAGTCTAGAGGATGCGACGACCAAGACCAAAGTCCCTAATAGGCAAAGGAGAGGCATGGTGATTGGTCCCATCTTAGGAGAAGACATCTTATGTTGGGCCCTACGTGAGAAGATACAGTTTTTTATGGTTCTTGGTATTAGAGCCCATGGATTATATGTAATGAAGTTTTCAATATAGTTAGAGATTCTTCATTGTAAAGTGGTTAGAGGGCTCACTTGGCTGGATCAGGATGTTGATTGGCTAGGCTGCTTTTAAGCCATAAAATAATAATACATTTATTATTAATTAGATTTTCCCCATTGAAATTTATAACATAGGTGGTTTATATATATTGTTACTATATATGATTTTTTATCATTCTTTCTGTAGCATTATTTTTTATCTTTAACAATTTTAGCCTGTAATATAATGTCCGGACTCCGGAGTTTGCATGAGATATCAAAATCATTTTCTATAATTTCATTAGTGGTGATTTAACCTAGGAAAGGGGAAAACAAAAGAAAGAGAGTGAGGGGATATAGGTGGAGGTCTTCCCCAAGTTGATTAGGAAGTAAATAAGTATAAAGGAGAAAGGGTTCATGAGTAAAAGTATGAATTGGGGTGCTATTAATTTTTTGAGAAACCCTCAATATATGGGGCTTAGGTTTCTCTCACAATGTTCCCTCCCAAAAACAGAGCATCACTAAACTTGGTAGAGTATATTAATTATGGAAACCTTATGAGGCTAGTATAATCCACAAGCCACAGGGAAAGGTTAGCACTACAAGGAAAGGATTCCATTCAGCATTTGATGGGTAAGGAAAAGAGAAGAAGAGTATGGGAAAGAAAACATCATGCAACATTCTTATCTCCTATGATGATATGCGAGCATAAGGAAGTGGATCTACTACGACTGATGATTTATGTGAGCACTTGTTGAGTAGCCCTATAATAGTGATTTCTTATTGTTCTTTCCCCCTCACTTTCCCATTATCTCAATGCAGCTTTTGTTCCCAAAATCAACCATATCCCTACGTATGAACACCGCTTTGGCCATGGCCATCATTCTTCATGGAAGTCTCACTGTTTGCGATGCATTTAGGCTCCCTGAGGCAGTGTCCCACATCCTCCAAAAAAGTGAAATGATCTCTTGCAACCTCCAAGTAAAGTTTAATCAACTCCAAGTCAAGGGACTCTTAACGCCCCCTTTAAAGTCCCTTTTCCATCTTTGAGGTACCTTCAAAACAGGGTGACTTCTCCTTTCAAGGTAGGCATGAGGTTAAAAGAGGTAACATGGTAAATGTGCTGAGTAAGCAAGATGTCAAAGCAAGTCAAGGTTACATCATGGACCAAGGACAAGTCATGTTCAGCAAAGTTCAAGCCTTAAATCACACAAGAAAGAAAGCAAATGGGCCAAGACAAGGATTGTCGTCTGCCATTTCTACCCATTGGATCATGTAAAGGTCAATGTGGAGGAATGTTGAGGCAAAAGAGAAGGCCATTTAGGTCTCCAAACAATCCAATGGGCATTTCAAGTCAAAATCGATCAAGGAACAAAGTTTGTATATACAGAGGAATGTTTTAATACCAATGTAATGACCAAAAGTCGTATACGCAGCAGAAATATTTAAAATACTTCAAAGATGTAAATGTTTATTATAAGACATGTAACTGTATATTGAATATTGTATAATGAATTGGTGTAAGATGAGATATTACAAATGAAAATGAGGGCTTGCTTATATACCCTAGGCAAGTGCTCTTTCATGAATGGTCATGTCTCTAAGACATGCCTCTTCATTACTAACTAACTAACCATTAGTTAATTAATTATTATTTATTATTATTATATTTATATTTGTATTTATTATTTTTATATGAATTATATTCATAACAGAGGAGCCTAAAAGTATGGTTTGAATCATCTTTGGACCAAGCAAAGGGAGGTCTTCCACATTATACTAGCCATTGTAAAGGCCAACATCCTTATTCAAGCAACGTTGTGCAAACAAAGTGGAATTTTTTACTTCCTGAGAACTCAAGTTAATTTTTCAAGGAATGTCAAGCCATTCCTTGATGGAACATTGTACCTGTTACCCGCCAAAAGCAGGTGACCACATGGGAGAATTTTTCTCCTATGATTTGTCTTTAACTAGTGGCCAACAGCCCCTGATAGCCACCAGTGTAGACGATGTATTGTTCCATTTCATCTCTACTCCCTGAGATAATCATATGTCTCCTAACCCATCTGTCGAAAACGTATATATGAAAGTGGGCCAGCCATTGATCCAACCCTAAAAATGTGTTTTTCATTGTGCAATTGAATGCTTATGCTTGTTTTTCCTTGGGTACAGTGGCCATAGATTATTGGGTGACTTGGAAGGAGGACGGGTTTTGACTGTAATTTTGTTCCCTCGCCTTAAAAGGGGGGTTAATACTCAATCATAGTCTCGTGGGATCTCCCCGATATCCTTATAACTTCAGGAAGGGCACTACTTGGGAAACCTTGATCTTGGTGGCTTGGTCTTGTTTTCCCATTTCACATTTTTCACTCCCCTCCATGCGTTACAAGCCCTATCTAATCATCTTCCCTCTCTGGGTCCACATGACCACTTGGTCCACAAGGAACTGGTACAACCCCTCCCCTTGTTGACATGTTTTGGTCAGGCCTCAAAATGTTTCCCTAGCGCATGATGTAGCAAAAAAAATAATTTAAAAGCATATCATGGCCAAGAGTAAGAAACAAAAGGAAAGAATATTATAAAATTCGGGACATTATATGAGCGCATTGCTAAAAGCCAAACATTAGATCTAACCCTTCATTATGGCCATCACATTGGTTCCTAGGGCCCCATGAGTGGCCCCACATCATTACGGAACCCATGCATGTCACAAACACTGGTGGGAGATGAACTACCCCTCCTTAAGGGGTAATAACTACTTATATCATACACAACATGCTCTCATCTCTTGGAGCCCCAAGCAATAATACAAGGAAAAAATCAAGAAAAGAAAAAGGGCAAATGAAAAAGGGTGGAAAAAAAAGGTCGGGGTAACTCATGTATTCAGGATTTCTCCCCCCTACATTTATACACCTCAATATGCTGACATCCCTCATCATTACCATCCTTCAACCTATGGCATTTGGCTTTGAGACCCCGTGTCCTTATCCATCTCATCATTATTCACATGACCCATATCAATTCAAAGATGTATATTGGACCTATATTTCCCCTTAGCACATGGGAACACCTAATAGGGTTGTTTATTAGCCACTCCTACATAGGGACGTAACACTATTACATGCTTATAGCCCCAAATATGGACAGGAATCCCATTATGAAGTCTCATGTGTGCCTTTGATTAATAAGCTTGGTTCACTTGGATGCACTAATGAATTATTGTACCTAATGATCAGGAAGCACATTGGATCTTCTATGTAATTGGCAAGTGGTTTCATCATGGGCTGGGAAACTTAACTGGTGCTCAAGCCCACCAAAGGAGCATCTTGGGATTTATTGGGGCTGTATTGAGATCCATAGCACCATATCATGTGTTTCACCAACATTTCATGCCATGGGCACTCTTAGCACCTTTAACAGCTTGTTCGTTGTGCACATTATTCGCAAGATGACGCACTTGGACCAGCATGACCCAACTGGCTTAGCATGATTAGTGTAGCTGATCCATGGCCCAAAGGAGCTTTGACTCACCTTTGACACTTGGGAGGGAAGGCACCATCATCAAAGCCCTCATTGGGAATAGTCTAGAAGCTTCTCTTTCATCAAGAGACCCATGAGACTAACATTTGTGCCCCAAACCCACTATGGGGCACTACATGCT
>APFE030622690.1:0-11251 GCA_000404065.3 Pinus taeda
CCAGAGGATAAAGGGGGAGATAAGATTCCAAGCCCTCTGGATCACCCTGCATCCAAAGGTTTCTTTACCCCAGCTGAAAATTAGATCATTAAATTCCCTACTATTAGTTCCTGGTTTTTTGAACAGGCGTTTGGCAAGCATCCAGAGTTTCTCAGTATACGGGCATCTGACTAACAGGTGATCTCTAGTCTCAGTGTCATTGTTGCACAGGTAACATCGTGACGGGCCATTAAATCCCTTTTTCTGGATACGGTCCCAAGTTAAGATTTTGTTTTTAGTTGCCAACCAAATAAAAATTGTCACCTTCGGCCACCAGTTGCCCTCCCATATTGTTTTCCAATCCATATTTCCCTCTTCTCTATTATGAGAATCCATTAGATAATAAGCCTCTTTGGTTGTGAAAGTCCCCTTCATAGAATTCCCCCAGCGGAGGATGTCTTTTCCCTGACGAACTCTAATTCTCCTTGATCCCATTTCTTTCCTGTACCAATCTTGGAGCTCAGGGGAGAGGTCCCGAGCCCATGCTGTCGGATCTTCCCAGACTCTCCACCGCTCCGATATGTCATTTACTTTCCAGTAGTCCTTTACACTGATTCTATTTTCGTCAGCTCTGCCGTGGATCTGGAGGAGGTTCTGGATGTTATTCAACCTTTCACGTTGTTGCCACCGGTCATCCCAGAAGTTTGCCTCAGCTCCACCCTGGATTTCCCAGAAGGTATGTTTGTCGATCAGATCGCGATTTTGAGAGGCTAATTCCCAAATAGCGGAGCCTTTGGGGATTTCCTGTTGTCGAAGGATGTCGACCTGAGAGGTTGGCATTCTGTATTTTGTCCTCCATATAGTTTTCCAGAGATCGCTTCCACCATTAAGCCATCTCCACCACAGCTTGGCCCCCAGTACCCTGTTAAGAGTTGCAGGGTCCCTCAAGCCTAACCCACCTTTCTCTTTTCTTTCAGTTAGCTGACTCCACGAGACCAGGGCCCATTTTTTCTTCTGATCAGATCCGTTCCATATGAATTTCCGGATGATTTCTCTGATTTTAGCACAAACCCCAACAGGGGCAGCCATAATCGATAGGGGGTAGATAGGGATAGCTTGGAGGACCGACTTAGCAAGAACGATCCTGCCAGCTATGTTGAGGACTCTGAAGGCCCAATTTGCAACCTTGTTGCTTAATTTGTCCAACACTCCTTGCCAGTTTTTCACCCTCTTAGAGGTGTAATCCAGAACATTACCCAAATATTTAGTAGGTAATTCCCCTTTTTTAAATCCAAGGATTCTGATTAAATGGGATTTGACCTGGTCTACTGTGTTGAAGATAAAGATGCAAGATTTATCCTTATTGATTTCTAACCCTGAAGCCTCTGCAAACAAATCCAGGATTCTTCTGAGTTGTCGGACTTCTCTTACCGTTGGTTCCCCAAACAACATTATGTCATCAACAAATTGTTGATGAGTTAGGGGCAGGTTGTTTCCCCAAATTTGCAACCCTTTAATTCTGTTTGCTGTTCGTTCTTGTTTGATGAAGCGACCAAGGCCCTCAGCAGCAAGAATAAATAAAAAAAGGGGACAAGGGGTCTCCCTGTCTAATACCTCGAGAAGCATTGAAAGTTTTTGAGGGGCTTCCATTAACCAGAACAGAAAAGTGAGGAGAGGAAATCAAGTTATGGATCCAAGCAATCCATCTTTGGTGAAAACCAAATCTTTCCAGGACAATTTCCAAATATTTCCAATTTAATCTATCATAAGCTTTAGATAGGTCTAATTTGATCATCATTCCTTTTTGTTTTTTAACTTTTAAGGAGTGAATAACCTCCTGAGTTACAACAAGGCCATCTAGAATCTGCCTGCCTTCCAAAAAACCAGTTTGTTTGGCTGAGATTAATTTATCCAAGAGAGGTTTTAATCTTTTGGCAATCAGAGATGTAATCATTTTGTAAATAACATTACATAAAGCTATAGGTCTGAAGCCATTCGCCTCTTCTAGGTTGTCTCCCTTGGGAATGAGAGCGAAAAAGGTAGAATTGAGAGCAGGCCATACCTTTTGATTTATCCTTGATTCTTCCACTAAGTCGAGTATTTCTTTTCCCAGGAAGTGCCAGCCCGCTTGGTAAAAGTCCACTGTGAAACCATCTGGTCCAGGAGCAGTCCCCTTTTTCATAGTCTTCACGACTTCCGTCAGCTCTTCTATGGTCACTGCCCGCATAAGAGCTTTGTTTTGGTCCTCAGTGACCAAGCTGGGGATAGCAGAGCAGATCTCTTGAATGGCTCTCCTTCTATCAACTTGGGGTTCTGCCAGAATCTCCTTATGGTGTTCCATCAGGACTTGTTCAATTTCATTATGCTCAACTACTCTCTCTCCATTCTTGTTTTTAATTGATAGGATCCTGTTTCCTTGCATGTGCTTGATCATAGCTTGGTGGAAGAATTTAGTGTTTCTTTCCCCTTCCCTTAGCCATTTTATCCTAGATTTTTGACGCCACAAGATCTCCTCTTGTTTACGTCGTTCTTCTAATCTGCCAAGGATTACCCCTTCTTTATTAATGCTTTCCTCTGTCCTACCTTCTAATATTATCTTCTGCTGAATATCCGCCATTTCCTTTTCTAGTTTTTGTTTATCTTCCAGGATATTGCCAAATTCCTCCTTATTCCATCTTTTTATTTGACCTTTCAGCGCTTTCAACTTCAGTTGGAACGTGTGCATCCTGCACCTGCCCTGACTAGTGCAATTTCCCCACCAATCCTCAACTTTCTTAATGAAATCAGGGTCCCTTAACCAAAAGGCTTCAAATCTAAAGGGCCTTTTCCCCTGAATCCTCTTTATGTCAATTTCTAATCGGATCGGCCAGTGGTCCGATCCCAAAGAAGGTATGATCTTAGCCTCCACAAAAACGTCCATCTTCATGATGGCTTCCGACACAAGGAATCTATCCAGTCTAGAAGCAATTTGGTTTTTACCTCCCCTTCTGTTGTTCCATGTGTAGATTCCATTAATACTCTGGATATCCACGAGCCTGAGTTCCTCAATCATTTCATTGAAGCTGTCCATGAAGCGATCCCTCCTCCTAAGCCCTCCTTTTTTCTCGTCCAAGGATCTGATCAAATTGAATTCCCCACCAATGATCCAAGCCGCTTCAGGGTAGAGTCTGCGGATAGATTTGAAGCTGTTTATGAACTGTTCCCTTCTCCCCGAGGAGGGGGGGCCATAGACCCCTGTAATAATCACCTGTTGTGGAGTTCCTACGATCCTACCTAGTCCAGTAATGGAGCCATTCATGCTGGACCAATTATCTATGATAATTTCATTGGGGTTCCACAAGATTGCAATACCTCCTGCAGCCCCTATTGCATCTTGCCCAATCACTTGTTATGGGAGATTACTTTTATCAATTATTTCAGCTAGCTGAGGCACCAAAATTTTTGTTTCCTGTAAGATCATAATACTAGGTTTCTCCTTTTTCAACTTGTCCTTCATATGTCTCTGCTTACCTCTACTATTCAGACCTCTAATATTCCAACTGATGACTATCATTTAAAACTTTTTGAAAGAGGGGAAAAATACCTCCGACTGAGGTATCACTTTACCTGAGTTTATCAATATCTCTCCCACTGTCTGGATCGTCTCACTCATTGGTTTCCGGCCTTGCTTCCTGCTGTTTTTGCCAGAGCTGCCCAATCCTTTATCCTCACTGTCCTGCTCGCTTTCTATCATGGCTGGTCTGTCTGGGGGTTCTCCTTTTTTCTCTTTGTATTTCTGAAAAGCTTCTTTATATAGTTGTTTTTGTTTTTCAGGTATGAATCTGCTGTCCAGATATTTCCATTCCTGGAGTAGCTTTCTCATGATTTTTTCCTCTTCAGCTTCATTTTCTGTCGGGTTTTCCACTTCCATCCTAGATGCTTGTTCTGATTCTGTTTCCTTTTCCTCCGGTTGTTCCCTGCTTGTTTTCTTTAAATCTGTTCCTTTTCCTTTTTCCTCTCCAGCGATGTCCATGGGGGTATTCTCTGGATCATCATCATCTTCCAGGTTTACTTCATATTCTTCGTTTTCGCTCTGCAGTGCCTCAAATTGATTTTGATTGCTTGTCTGGTTGGACTTCTTTTGTGTTTGGGGTTTCGGCCCTTCTTTGTTCTATTTTCTCTTCCTTACAACCTGTTGGAAGCCGCTCTCCGAATCCTCCATTCTCACAGTATTTCTCTTTTGGGCTACCTGGCTTTTCTTTGACTCTTCCTCTTTATTCAGAGGGCATTGCCTGTATAGGTGGCCATATTCGTGGCAGATGCGGCAGCGGAAGGGAATATGTTCGTAATCAATTGGCTGTTTCCAGATTGTATCATGATACTCAACTTCGACATTGTCTGGGAGAGGATCTGCCAGATTTATGTAAACACAGATTCTTGCGTAAGCATTATACTTACCCCGTTTTGTAGCCTCTGCAGCTTTAACAAAGCTCCCAATCGTATTGCCAATCCCCTCCAAGATTTCAGGGTCCCAGAACTCATCAGGAAGCCCGAACAATCTAACCCAGACCGGAGCGTCCATCATGGTTTCCTTTTCTGGGTTGTATCGCTCTTCCCAAAATTTCATGAACAGGCCAGAATTGTTTAAGAAGTAAGGTCCCTCCTCGAAGATCCTGTTCTTGTCCTCCAGGTTGGAGAAGATTGTTGTAAAGAAACCCTGGGCTCCCAGTTTGAGGTCTACCTGTCCCCTAGGTTTCCATCTCTGATCGATCCATCTGTAGAGTTCCCTTTCAGAAGGCCAATACCCAACGAATCGACATATTAAGGCATGGTCTCTCATGTAACAGCTATATTCCTCCAATTTGTTGTTTGGAACCACATACCTTGGCTGTTTTTGAGCCCTAGGTAGGCATTTCCCTCTCATCCTTTTCTGCCACAAGTTACCCATCACTGGGGCATGAGTTTCCTTTCCAGCATGTTGTTCTCCTCCTAAGCTTGTTTCTCCTATTACCACATTTCGGAAGGAGGGGATCTCTCCCCCCCCCCTTGGTTCTCCCATTCCGTTCAGGGCGGCTCCTAGTGATTAAAAAACTGGATTGTCGTTTGAAAACACCAAAAAACCCAACTTACCTGCCCTCCGGAGTTCGCTGACAGTCCGGAAAGCTCGCTGGATACCTTTCTGAACTGATCAGACTACTATCGCAGGCTCTGCCGCAAACGACACAGGCCTGTCAGCCGCGATCTGCGATCCTGGAAACCCTAGCCCGCTCCGGAGTTTTTATTTCTTTTAATTGAATTGAGAACATATATATTATTTGAAGACCTGCTTGCATTTGTTACTAATCTTCTTCAACCTAATTTTCTTATTTCATATCCTTTGGAATTGAATATGAGATCATAGCATTGATCAACCATTTGACTTGCACTCAGTAGATTGTGCTTTAGTCCTTCAAAAAGCAAAACATTTGAAGTTTTTGTCCTTCCATCATCAATATTGGTTGTGCCCTTTCTAATAACCCTTCCTATATCATTATTTCCAAGGATGACACTACCTCCTTTAACTTCCTTAAGAGAAATTGTATTTTATCACTTGTCATATGATTTGAGCATCTATTGTCTATACACCATTGGCTTTATTTGTCTTAAATAGATAGAGCTATATTGCATTCTTCACACTACTCTTGATTTTTTCTCCATATTTTCATACTTTGATTTCTATTGATGATTATTTCTTCTTTTCTTCTTTGATATTGAGGCCTTAATATACTGCTTTTGAAATCATGAGCTTTGTGTTCGAAATTGTTGCACTTAAAACAATCAATGTGATCCAATAAGGGAGCAAATGAATTGAGATTCTCAATTCCATTATTGTATGAATTTCTAAATCTAATAGAGCTATTGATTCATGTTTGATAAGGATGTTTTTTGCTTCTTGATCTACAATAATATGCTTTGTGGCCAAAGTTAAGAATAATAAAACAATATGCATTAAAATAAATATGAGTACATTGATGTGAATGGTCTTCTTGGATGAATTTATCTTTTTGAAGGAATTGGATTGCTTTGGATGCTTGCTTGAGGAAATTTATATTTTTGTTACTTTATTACTCCATGCCACTTGTGGGATGATCTTATTTTTCTTTAGCTTATCCTCACTTTCTTTATTGTTGTTTGAGTGGTTGGCTTGATCAATATTTTGTTAAAATTTGGCTTTGTTTCTCACTCTATTTGACCAATTGTCGTTTCCCTTAAGCACACTAACATAGCAATTAGGTTATTCTATATTTGATTTGTTTTCACTTGATTCTTTCTTAACAACTTCATAATAATCGATGCCTATTTTAATAAAATGATATCTCGGGTTGTTGAGCATATTATCCAATATTTGAAAGCTCCTTCCAAAATTCAGCTGATCATTTTCCTTTTCAATATCATTTATCAAGGAAATAATCTTAACTTCTAGGCATTTTCCTTTTCAAGATCATTTCTTAGGGGACCAATATCAGCTTCTAGTTTCTCACAATGTCCTTCCTTTTCTTCCAGCTGGCTTGTTACCACTTCTTTTATTTTCCTTGCTTCTTTTAATTGAGTTTTAAGGATGAAAATCTTTTTCTCTATTTGATAAAGATCATGATCCTTATCTTCATACTATTGCAATAGCTCCTTCTTACTTTTGTTTATTATCATGAGCGTCTTAATCTCTTCTAGGAAAATAGAGAGCTCACCTTGAAAATATGTTTTACTTCCAATTTCTTCTTCTACATTTATCTTCTCTTCCTAGTTATCTTTATTTTGTTGATTAACAATTTGAGCATACTAGAAAATTGTCTTCGTCGTCATTTCCTTCATATTATGCATATGGACATCTAATGGTAAAATTACTTTTATTACCACAACTGAAATAGAGAGGAAGATTACAGTTGCCTTTGTTGGTTCCTTTTGAGATAGATTTCACTACATCTTATTCTCTTTCTAATTTCCCAACGCCATGAGTAGGAATTCTTCTTGATCATCATCAGATGCATCTTCATTATTATCTTATGATAAGTTGTTATTTTCCTTGGAAGAGAAACTTATCTTCTTAAGAGGTTTTCCCTTCCTATTTTTAGGAAATTTGTCTCCATTTATATGTTCCTTTTCATCATCGATATCTTCAAATTACCCATATGGACATTTTGAAGCATAATGACTTATTCTACCACGCTTAAAAAATTCAAATGGTAGTTTTCCTTCATATTTTCCAAGACCTCTTTTCAAATTTCTCACGAGTTGAGCTTATTCTTTGTTTGATTTAGGGCTATAGTGGTCATGGTCCTTGTGTCCTTTTGTTTTCTTTAATGCTTCAAGGTTTGCTTACTTTATTCTAGACTTCTTTTTTCCTCTTCTTATCATATGTAATGAATATTCCATGTAGTTCATCCAACTTTAAGTTTTTGAGATCTTTCATTTCTTCAATAGTTGAAACATTTGGATTGAACTTCAATGGAAGAGATATCAAGACTTTCTAAACGATTTTTTATTCTTCAATCTTTTGACACAATTCTTTAATAGTGTTCACAACTTCATCTACTCAAAGGAAAAAACATTGTGATGTCTTCTTCTTCATTTATCTTTAAATTTTCAAATTTCATTCTATGAGTTTGAAGTTTAGCCCTCTTTACCTTTCCACCTCCTTCCTAGAAGCATATAAGAAATAGGGATTAATTATTAAAAATATGGATTTCCTAAATTATTGTTGTAAATATTCATATGATACTATATGGTATTTAATTGTTTATGATTATTAGTTCATGTCTTGTCAGGGACTATAACATTCCCTTTGCAGTCAAGGTGCATTGACTATGCATTATTTGGTTGTGTTTTTACAATTTTAACCGAAGTTCCGGGAAAATGCTTAATATTTCTATTTTTGCATAAATTCAAAAATAATTATTGAATTTTTAGTAAATGTTATGTCTAATTGTTGATTGGCTGAGGAAGCTCTAATGGGAAATAATTCCCCTTGTGGAGAGCGTTTTATTTTTGTTTTTGGCAATGCCTGACAATTCAATTTAAAATTAAAATAAAAGTAATTTTGTGAATGGTCATTGCGTTGGTGAGCACTCTAACACTATCATTTTTATGTTAGCGCTTTGCTCAATGATGTGAGAATTGATATGGTTGTTTTTGTAGTGCTATGTCAAGAGTGAGAATTGGATGCGGTTTGTAAATTTTTTTTTGGCATAGGCTTGAGGTGGGGTGGGTGGGGAGGGGGAAGGGGGGGGGGGGGGGGTGGGGGGGGGGTGATGAACAAATGTCGAACTAATATTATTATGTGCAGGACAGCTGGGGTTCTTTGCATAGTGACTATTGTGATACTAATGAACAGTGTGGTAATTAGCACAGTTTCGTTGTACAGAAGAGTATATGTGGGAGAACCGAGGTCTTTTGCACTATGTAACAAATGTGTGAAAGGCTTTTTATTTTTAAATTATTATTTAGGAACGCTTTTTCCAAGTATGGAAATAGATGTATGAAGGTGGTTATGTGAAGTTAGTTGTTGATGTGGTTGTAGGGCACTATTATGTTAATGCTAATGCGAGAACTCATGTAGTTGCAGGTTGTTTGCATAGGTCTCGGGGGGTGGGGGTCTGAACAAATGTCGAACTAATATTATTATGTTTGTTTGTGTGTAGTACATAATATGTGTGGGAGAGCCGAGGTCCTTTGCATAGTGAGTATTGGGGTCATTGTGTGAAACATTTATTGTGCGTAGGACGAAGTATGTGCGGGAAATTCAAAGTATTTTTCATAGACAACAGTGCTAAAAAACTATAATTTCAATTCTTGTGAAGAAAAAATGTTGTGCGGTAAAATGAATGTGTGGAAGACTTTGTATTTTTTAATTATTATTTAGCAACATTTTTCAGAAGTATGGAAGCAGTTGTACAAAGGTGGTTATGCAAAGCTAGTTGATTGGAGGTATCATGTGCGAAGTTTCAAATGTCAATTAAGGGCATTATTGAGTGCAGAAGGAGTTGTGTCGAAGAATTTGTGTGGAGGTTGTTCTGCATGGGCGGATGTTATGCTAAAGTTTTGTTCAAAGTTTACTAAGATAATAAATATACAAAACTTGTTTTTTAATTCTTATTTAGGGATGTATTTCACAACGTATAATCATTAATTAATATTAGTTTTGAAGCTAGTTTTTCGGAGGTTTCATGTGTAGAGTTTCAAATATCAATTAAGGGCATTATTCAGTGCAAAAGTAGTTGTGTGGAGGTTGTTGTGCATGTGTGGATGTTATGAGAAATTTTTGTGCAAAGTTTAGTAAGATAATAAATATACAAATCTCTTTTTTAATTCTTATTTGGGGACATATTTCGAGTACACACTTGCTTTATTGATCGATTAGTAGGAAATTATGTATTGCTACATTTCTACTTCCATACATCCATCCCTGTCACATGTTCCATACATTGTCTATTCACTCAAGAAATGCTTCGTTTTCACATATATGCATTTGTGTTATGTTCAAAGTGTACAAAAATCACGTTTCTAATTTGATGTTTTAATGCTTATGTGGTTGTCTGAATGTGTGAGCAAATGTGTACTCGGTGATTTGAATGTTGAGATGACTTGTAATTATTTGCAGTTATGTTTTCTATTAATCAGAGGACAGACATCAATACGATGAAAAATCTGGATGGCAGTTTTATCTTTGTAGTGTGTTTCAAATGCAAAATAGTGGCAGGTGGTGATTTCTAGGGAAACAAGACTACAAATATTTGAAATAGTTAGTATAGTAAGGGGGAAAACACTATTTGCAGTGATAGACAAAATAGTCGGGTGTGTAGCATTTTCTCTTTGTAAATTATGTTTAAGAGCTTGGAGTATTATCTGAGCTTATGTTGGCTTATATAAATTATTATCTGTAAATTTGAGCTTAGACGATAGTATAAATGCAGGGATACAAAAGTTGTACAATATTGTAACCTTCTATACTAATTTTCTTGTCACTTTTGGCAATGGTGCGAGTTTTTGGTTCGTCAAGCTTTTCTCTATAATACTCTACAATATTTTGTAAAGTTTGGTTTTCTTTTTTATAGTGCGAGAAATGAATGTGTCAAGTTATTTGTAAATAAAATTTAGTTCAGTTTAACGAAGTAGTGGGGAGTAGTTGTGAAGTCTATTTGTCGTATAAGGTAATTTTTCTATTTTTGTGGTATTATTTATAGTTTAACGAGTTTTAACTTTCAATAATTATATTATTTTCACAATTTTAAAAAACAAAGAGTTTAAAATTAAATATGTCTGTGCAGAATAAGTCTAAACTGCATCATAAATGTGTGTCAAATTTTGTGAAAAAATAGGTGTATCAGGTTATTCGTAAATCAAATTTGGTTCATCTTTACAAAGTAGTGGGACCATTTGTCAAGTTGGATATGTCGTAGAGAGTAGCTGAATATAGGTTACAAATTCACTCAGAGAGTTATTTTTCACTAGAATCTAGTGATTTGATTCAACACCATCATACCCAAAATATTGAAGCCTAATAGTTGTAACCAGATTTCCAAAAATTTATGCAGGATTTTCGTAAAAATCATGGCCAAATTTCCACTATTTTCCGGGTGCATTTGTGGTATCTTTAGAGTACTCTACATGGATAAAAAAATTCTCTATGGGATTCGGTGGGAAAATTTGAATAAATTAAATGCTAAAAGTGATTGAATTGTTTTATTCTTAATTCTAAATCTTGAAAATTGTTACTAGAATCTTTAAAAAAATTAGTTAGAGTGCGACATTATCGATAGATTTTCAGGTCTTCAAAATTGACCTAAAAAACAAAGGAAGTTTGGGCACGTTTTTGAAAAAAAGGGCAGTTATTTTTTGTAATTTAAGGCTACAGTTGCCAATTTTCATCATCTTGGGTGTCAATCCGATATGTTAACAACAAAATACGGAGGAAAATAAATAAAGATAATTTTAAAAAGAAATGGTTTGTTGATCCGGATTTTAAACAGGAACGCAATAAAATACAGAGATAACCATATGCAGAGATGCGATAACCATAAATAAAGAGATGCAACGGAAATAACACTTCATTTCATTAACAAAAAATACCGAAATATGCTTACAACCAGAATTGGAAATAAACCAGCTAGGACTATGGTAGCTTATCTCTGAGAAGAGATGTGCGGCTACATGTCTCTGAACTGTTCCCAACCTGTGTTACAATGAGACTCGAAGGCCTATTTATTATTGAGAAACAATGGAAAACCCTTCACATTCCAAAACCGACCCTTAGAAGATG
>APFE030622692.1:0-23363 GCA_000404065.3 Pinus taeda
TTTCACCTTGAAAAAATTGATCGTATTCATTCGCGCATAACAATCACTTTTAATAATGTATATGTGCTAGTTGACATCTAACATGCATGAGGAAGATTAGACCTCATTGATGAATGAATCGATCTCATCAAAGAGCAATTGTGGAAGTTGCTTTCAACATGATTTATCTACCTTATTTCTAATAGCCAATGAGTCTCCCCTCTTGTCGTTGTACCCAAAAACAATTGCAAGTGAAGAATTTGTGTAGATTATAGATAACTTAACAAGTCGACTCATAAGGTTCACTTCCTATCCCCATTCATAGACCAAGTGTTGGATACCTTAGCGAGGGGGAAATATTTCTCTACCCTCAATAGATTTAGCAAATATAACCAAATTCAAATCGCTCCTGAGGATTGTGACAAAACCATGTTGATATGTCCCTTACTGACATCTTCCTACTTTATTCCTACAACTTTCCAACAAGAAGTAATTGGAATATTTTCTTACTTCATCCATGAATATGTGGAAATTTACGTGGACAATTTTACAACTTATGGTGATGAATTTGATGTAGCTTTGGCTAATGTACATAAATTGTTAATGAGATGTAAGGAATGCCACATAGTCGTTAATAATGAAAAAAATTAATGATGTTAGTTGACGACATCATACTTCATTTAAAGGTATAAAATTATATCTAGCAAAAATTAAGGTAGTATTGAATTTTCATCACCATAAGGTAATATTTAACATCATATTTCATCAAATTGTTGGATTCGCAATAATACTAAGAGGGGAGGTGGGTTAGATCAATATAATACAATTTTCAATTAAAAAAATGTTGGAGGTAGAACATGGATCATAGGATATATGTGGAAACCTATCAAGGAAGAAATGAAAAACTTCTTTGGATTGATTTTTCTTTGAGGGAACCAACCTATTCTTACAATCTTTGTAGGAACCAAAATATAGGGTACACCAATGTTCTCAATCCATCTATGTATTAGCCTACAATAAATAACAATCCCCTCTACTAATTTATAGGTACTAACCTATAGGAGACACCAAACCTCTCTACTACTTTGTACGCACCAACCTATAGGAAACACCAATCCCCTCTAATCGATTATCTCCAATCCTTTCTTCTTTGGTCCACTTTCCTCTTCTTCATTTTTTTGTAGTCCCCTACTTCCTCTCTCCAATCTCTAATATTTTATCCTCCAATTCAATTTTCCCTTCTCAAGTTTTTGCAGCCACCTCATTCCCTCTCATTCATCCACAATTCATTAACCATTCCTTCACTAATGTAATTATTTTTCATTGTATCTTAAATAAAGATCCTACCAACTCTTCTCTCTGTCATTATCTACATCTTTCAAAAATGAATGATCTTTGATTTTAGTACCATTACGATGTTATTCCCACAATATCCTTTTAAATAGAGTACACAAACATAGTTTCTCTAATCACACATCCTTCCATGAAGGAACAATGTTACCTTAATATTGAAAGAACATCAAATATTCATTACTTGAAATGAGAAATACCTCTACAATCTATATTTTATTAATTAATTGTAGTAAGAAATTGATATCAATACCATATAAAAAAAATCACCACATTTTAATTAATTCAATTGAGACATACATTTGTAATTCATATCCAAATCCTTAATTTATGTAATAATCCCCTTTAATTCTTCATTTATCCAATAAATGTAAATGAATTTGACAATCACAACATCCAATGAAGTTAGTTGTAGAAACATATTGATGATGTCAGGATATATGTAGATAGGAAGTTTTCTGCTATGGGAATAAATATGAGAGAAAATAATGAATACATTGGACTAAAATTAGTAAATATGGTTGACACAAGATTATCTAATACATTTTATATGTCACTTTGCATATAAAAGGTAAAAATAATGGAACTAATTAGTGTATATCAACCACATTTAGTAATGCAGTTGTGCTAGTTGACACCCTTATCTTCAATAGGAAGGATTAGTAGACTATGGTTGACTATGGCTAAATATATTCAAGCTATGGTTGAGGATGTCTATTATGGTCAACATATAGTTGACTATGGATGACCATGCTCGTACATAGCTAACTACAATTGACTATGATAGATTATGATTGACTATGGTTGACTATCATTGATCGTGACTCACCATGTTTGATCATGGTTGATGATGGTTGACCATGGTTTGACCATGATAACCATGAATGAACATGTTTGATAAATTTGACCATGGTTGATAACATTTTTTTGTGATAGATTATAGTTGTCCATGTTGACAATGGATGGCCATGGTTGACCATGTTTGACCACGAACAACATGGTTCACCATGCTAAACCATTTTAACCATGATTCACCAAAGTTTCCCATCTTGAGCATAATAGAGCATGGGTTGACCATTATTGTTCAAGGTTTTCTATGGTTGAATGGACATGACCATGATTGATCATGGTTGAAAAATGTTGACCATGTTTGACCATTTTGATAATGTTTGGCCATGTATGAGTTTGTTTGACCATAGTTGATCTTGGCCAAACATGGTCGACTATGGTCAACATATGATTGACTATGGGTATCCATCGTTGTTCAAGGTTTTCAACAGTTGCCTATAGATGAATATGGTAAACAATCGATGACTATGCTGCCTAGGTTTATTAAGGTTGACCATGTTCGACCATATTGTCCATTGTTTACCATAGTTAGCCCTGTTGACCATGCAAACCATTATTAAATATTTTTTGACCATAAATTACCGTGGTTTTTTATCCATATTTATGAAGGAACGAATTGAAATACAATATAAATAGAAACACCGAGATACAATGAAACCAAACTTCAATTCATTAATAAAAAAGTACCAAAAACTGTTGACATGCAGAATGGAAATAAACTAGCATAGGCGATGGTAGCTTATCTTTGAGAAGAGATGCGACAAGTACATGCCTTCTAAATTGTGTTACAATGAGTCTTGAAGGCCTATTTATTATTAAAAAATAATGGAAAACCTTAAACATCCAAAAAACCTAACCCTATGAGATGAAGCACCAAAAGTAAGTGGGCCCCGTTAGGGTAAATTGATACATCAACTTGTCGGCGTCATAACTTTGGCATAAGATCTATTGTTGATGTGTACAATACCTCACTGGAAGATCTATTTGAGGAATATGACTTTCTTCTACAAGCTATGGGTATGCCCATTTTACAAAAAAAACTTCGTTTGGGGCCTCAAAGTGACTCTAAAAGTTCAAGGCTCGAAAAGTTGCCAAAACTATTAATTCGTGCTACAATTAAGGAAACTGAAAGAAACAATTGTGGGGATCCAATTGGAATAGGCTAATGTCCACCAATATCCACCTGGATCACCCCCCCCACCTTAGGAAGTAATGGTCCCCATTGCATTGAGTTCCTCCATGAGATGGGGAAACTTATGTTGAACTTGCTCCCTCGTAAGCCACATGCCTTGGTTGAGGAGTTGGATATCTTTGAAAACCCGTTACAGTTGGATATTTTGCTGGCGAGTGTTGTTGATCTTCGTCTCCATGATCCAATTAGTTGTGGCATGTTCCATGTAGTCTCGGTTTAGCTCTGTTGGTGTGAGTTGTTCTCTAATTTCTGATGTGTTTAGTAATGGTGGAAAGTTTTCCCAAAGGAAGTCCACATAGAACACTGGGTGTAAGCCAAGGAGTGGGGGAATGCTAAGCTCAAAAGGATTGTCTCCCATACCCTTGGTGATAGTGTAAGGCCCATATCAGAGTGGTTTTATCTTCTGATGGGCTCCAGTAAGGTGTTCTTTCTGCAAATGCAGCAGAATTTGTCACCTATTTGAAAGTTATGCGACACCCGATGTTAATGATGTAATTGCTTGTAATTGGAATTGGATTTATCCAAGATGTCATGCACTTGCTAGAAAATATGTTGGATGTGTTTAATAATTCGGGTTGATTTATCATCCTCGAACTATAGATGTGTGGATTTTGTGTAAATTTAGAACTTTCTTGCAATCCACTAGCATCTAGTAAGTGGTCGCAAACTCTGAATCATTCTTTTACATTTGTGGCCATCCAAGGGCCTTGTGGCCATAAGAGTTGAGAACAGTAGTTAGTGCGATAACTGGGGGTTGACTGAGGAAATATACAACATGATTGGTGCTACCTTTCTTGTACTTAATGTTTAAGGGTAATTGTTGAATATATGTAGACGACTTCTCATGGCGATCATTTGTAACTTCCCTTGTGTATATATAAACTAAAGAGGTCAATGATATGTGTGGATGACTGTCTCATTCCCCAAAATGTAATGTTTCCATTTTTGGAAAGACTACATGATAGAGTACATCTCTTTATCATAGGTGTGGTACTTCTGAATTGTATTGGAAAGTATATCACTGTGATATGTCATGGGATGCCCTTACTAGTTGATAACTACACCAATAACATATTCAGAGGCATCCATCTCGATTTCGAATGGCTGTTGCAGGTTTGGCAATGTGAGTATAGGTGTAGAGTAGGGGTGGTGCTTCAGTTCAATGAATGCCTTATGTTGGGACTTGAACCAAGAAAAAATTGCTTTCACTCTACCCTTTGTAACTTGACTCAAAGGCTAAGTGATATGGGAGAATTCTAACACAAACCTTTGATAAAAATTGGTAAGGACCAAAAAGTTGCAATACTCTATTAGAGTGGTTAGGGTTAGTCAACCTAGAATGAATTGGATCTTAGCCAGATACACATTCACGCCTTTCTCATCCACGACATAACCCAGATATTGGACCTGACCCATGCCAAAGGTGCATTTCTCTAGGTTGGCGAATTGTTTGTGCTGTCGTACGCTTTGAAGGACCCTTTGAATGTGTTGCAAGTGATCCTTCAAACTCTTGCCAAAAATAAGGATGGTGTCTAGATATACACCCACAAATCAGTTGATGAAGGGCCACAAGATGTCATCCATCAACATCATAAAAGTTGCAGGTGCATTTGTCAACCTGAAAGGCATGACAAACCATTAAAAAAGGCCCTCCTTTGATTTGAAAGTGGTATTCCATGCATCTATGGGCTCTATTGGAACCTAGTGATAATCAAACTTAAAATTGATCTTACTAAAATACTTTCCCCCCTTGAGCTGGTCAAGAAGGTCATCAATCCATGGGATTGGATACTTATTCCTGACAGTGATTTTGTTCACTGCCTGATAGAGCCTCTAGGTCACAGCCTCCTTTTGTACAAATATAATCAGGCTCCCACAAGGTGATGAACTTGGTCGGGTGTGAATTTTTTGTAGCAGCTCTTGGATCTGCCACTTGATCTCTTCATTTTTAGAATGGAGTGGCGGTATATCGATCCATTGGGTAGAGGTGATATAGGGATTAGATCAATCGAATGATTAACCTAAAAGTGTGAGGGAACCCCTATGGGTGAGGAGAAGATGTCCCTGTATTCTTCCATGACCTTATCCACCTACTTCTGCTGCATGGAGGAAACTTTCTTAGGGTCCATGGATGTGGCCATGATCTTCCCCTTACTTTAAGAATGAATAGAAAAGAAATAAAAAATTCTCGGTTTGGGAGATGATCTTACTGCATTTCTTAGTGGAGATCAAAGAGATGGTGGAAGGCGGGACTACCTCTGATATCTTGCATAACTTAATTCCCAAAGTAATAATAGCAGTGCAAGGCCTAAACTCATACACAACATGATGCTTCCACAAGTATGGCTAACTTAATAATACATCACAAACATCAAGAGGAGCAACATCACACAATGCCTCATCCGTGTAGTGCTTGTTGTAGGGAATATGACACTGCTGGCTGACATGGAGATATCGTCCTTGATGAAGTCACCAGGTGGTGTAAGGTTGTGGGTGTGGTGTGGTTAGTAACCCCAACTGATTCATGTCCTCTACTGAAATGAGGTTCTTTTGGCTTTCGTTGTTGAAAATGAACTGCAATGATGAATCCTTCACCAACATCTGTGAGTGGAAGAGACACTCCCCCTCGTTTGGATTTTTGGGCTCAATATTTTGGACCTTAGTGGTGGCAACAGTGGCTCTAGATACTGTGCCAATAATCTACTTCCCCTTGTTACTCCCCATGTATGTTTTTGGATAAGAATCAAAAGATGCATTAGACTTTGAAGATTCCAGCTTGACCACCAATGACTTCTTGGCACAACACTCATTTGCGTTGTGAGAGGGGATCTTGTGGAACTCATATCACTTTTATGTTTCCTTCTTCATCTTCATGGTACCATTCTTTTCTTGTGGCTTCGATGGGTTTTCCTAGGCCGCTCCATCTTTGTTTTTTCTTTTTTCCTACAGTTTGGGGATGCTCTTGCCCTAGTTCTAGTTCGTGAATCCAAAGCTGTGCTTTTGTTTATTTTTTTTTTTCATTCTTGGCGGCGTTGCATCAAGTAAGGAGATGTACAGGAACTCCATTTCTCCTTGAATATATTTGTGAAGAAAACCATGGTACTTGAGTACTAGACATTGCTCACATTCTTTGATACCCAACTTTGTGCGTAGAGTATGAAAAACATTTTTGAGCTCATGCACATTTTGGTCACTTTGCTGTCGGAGTGTGGTCCACATATGTACTTGTCCTCATAGCTCCCTACATGGTAATATTCTTCTTTAGGATCATCTCAAAAAGAGTTCCAAGAGGGGGCGACTGTAAACAAAGAGGGTTCCTCAATCCTTCTCTCACAATAATTTTTTCACCAATACTTTACACGGGGGGGGAACCTTAAGCATTATAAAAGTAATTTTCTCCCCATCGAAGAAGCTATGAACCAAAAAATAATGTTCTGACAGATTCAACCATTTATCTACAACATCTACATCTATGTGCCATTCGAATATAGGGATATCAAAGTTTACTTGTACCTTGAAGGAGGTGGTGCCTCCAAAGTGACTGTTGGATGAATATGTGCTACCAATGGGCATCCACTGAAGGATCAGGGAAAAGTTGTTTGTCATATCATTGCTTTTATGCTCCAGAGCTTATTTGAGCAAAAGTATGACAAGATTTCATGCTTCATCATCCTTCTTTTCTTCTGCCATGGGAGGTCATCAATGTCGAGGAGGACTGTCTTGCAAAGGCTCAACTAGTTGAAATCCCAACTCCTTATATCTCGACCTCATTAGGGACATTCACATAAAAATAGAGAAAGGGGAGACTGCTCTAATACCAATGATCCAGATTTATGAAGGGAGAAAATGAAAGACAAATATAAATAAAAACACAGAGATATAATGAAAACATAACTTCAATTCATTAATAACAAAGTAATGAAAAATGTTTACATGCAGAATGGAAATAAACTAGCTCACGTGATGGTAACTTATATCTTAGAAGAGATGTGCAACTACATGCCTTCTGAACTATGTTATAATGAGGATCAAAGGAACACTTGTTATTTAGAAACAATGGAAAATCCTAAACATCTAAAATCCTTAACCCTAGGAGATGAAGTTCCAAACGTTTGTGGGCCCCGTTGGGGTAAATTGGTACATTAACTTCTTGGGGCTGTGACTTTGGCATACGATCTCAATTTGATGCGTACAATACCTCGTTGGAAAAATCTATCCAAGGATTACACCTTCCAATTATAAACCAATACCATAGACTACAATTTTTCTTATTTTCCATAAAAATGATGTTTAAGGTCTCAAAATGGCTTGAGAAGTTGAGGACTCGAAAAACTACAAAAATTAGTAAATTGTGCTATAATTAAGTAAACTGAAAGAAACAATGGTGGGAGTCCCAATTGGAATAGGTTGGTGGCCACCAATATCCACCTAGATCATTTTCCCATGTTATCTATGGACCATGGTTACATATGGTGAACACATGGTTGACTAAGTCTGACCATGGTTAATTATGGTTGAAAAAGGTTAGTTATGGTTGAAAATGATCAACATATGGTTAGCTAAGGTCGACTATGGTTTAAAAAGGTTGACTATGTTGACCATGGTCAACCATATCATAATGGATGACCACTATGACATGTTTGATCATTGTGACATTGATATTTTGTTACCAGATTTGACATTATCAATTATGATTGTCCATGGTTGAATTTGCTTGACAGTTAAGAATCTGTTAGACCATATTTCAACATCATTGATTATGGATGACCATTATGAAATGATCAGACACTAAGATATGGTTGTCACATTGTGGCATCAACTTTTTGCTCATAAACTTGTTGGAATCATAATTATATGGAGAGGGCCAAGGAGGAATCATTATAATACATTTTTTTACTTCTATAAAAAATTATAGCACCATAGAAATAAAACTTGTAGGTGGAACATGGATCACAGTATATACATGGAAACCCATAAGGGAATAAATCCAAAACTCCTTTTAGTTTATTGTTCTTTAAAGGAACCAACCTACTCAAGCTACTTGTATAATCCTTCTAGGCACCAAAATGCAGGGGACACCAATGCCCTCAATATTTGTATGTACCAACCTATAATAAAAATAATCCCCTTTATTTCTTTATAGGTACCAACCTGCAGGAGGAACCAATCCCCTCAGCTACTTTGTACACACAAACCTATATAAGACACCAATCCTTTCTTATGAATTATCTCCAATATGTTCTTCTTTGGTTTAATTTTCTCTTCTTTGATTTTTTGTAGTCACCTGCTTCGACTCTTTGATCTTTAATATTTTCTTCTCTAGTTCACTCTACCCTTCTCAAGTTTTTGTAATCACCTCATTCCTCTCTCAGAAATTTAATTTTATTCTCTAGTTAGCTTTTTTCTTCTACAATTCTCTACAATCACCTCATTCCCTCTCATTCATCCACAATTTATTAACCTTTCCTTTATTAATTTAATTCTGTTATATTATATCCTACCAACCTATAGGAGGAACCAATCCCCTCAGCTACTTTGTACACAAAACCTATATAAGACACCAACCCTTTCTTATCAATTATCTCCAATATGTTCTTCTTTGGTTTAGTTTCTCTTCTTTGATTTTTTGTACTCACCTACTTCGACTCTTTGACCTTTAATATTTTCTTCTCTAGTTCACTCTACCCTTCTCAAGTTTTTATAGTCACCTCATTCCTCTCTCAGAAATTTAATTTTATTCTCTAGTTAGCTTTTTTCTTCTTCAATTCTCTACAATCAGCTCATTCCCTCTCATTCATCCACAATTTATCAACCTTTCCTTTATTAATGTAATTCTTTTATATTATATCCTAAATAACGATCCTATTGAATTATTCTTTATATCATTCTCTACATCTTTCATAAATGAAGGATCTCTTATTTTAATGCCATTATGATGCCATTCCCACCATATTATTTTACAATAGAAAACAAAAACACAATGTATATAATCACACATCCTTTCATGAGGGGCACAATTTTATCTTAATATTAGAAGAACGTCAAATTTTAATTATTTGATGAGAAATACCTCTTTAGTATATCTCCTCTTACTTAATTGAAGTGAGAAATTGATATCAACACCACATAAATATTTTCTCCACATTTTAATTAATTCAATTAAGACAAACCTTCATAGTTCATATCCAATTTCTTATTTTTTCATAATAATTCTTTTAACTCTTCATTTATCCATTAACTTTCAATGAATTTGAGAACAAAAACATGCAATGAATTTGGCCATGAAAACATATGGATAATCTTGGGATATATGTGGATAGAAGGTCATATGCAGTGGGCATAAATATGAGAATACATAGGACTAGCATAATCACATTAGTAAATGTGGTTGATATAAGTCGATCTAAAATATTTTATATGTCACTTTTCATATAAAGGTAAACAAATGGAACTCATCAATTTATATCAACCACATTTACTAATTTTGTTATGTTATTTGACACCACCATCTTTAGACGGAAGGATTAGTAGTCCATGGTTGACTCTGGATGAATATATTAGAGTTATGGTTGAGGAGGTCTATTATGGTCAACTTATAGTTGACTATGTGATGTGAATATTCCATTAGAGTTTCTAAAATTGGCCCCTTTTTGCAGTCGATGCCCTGTAAAAAAAATCTCTTAGCAAAACCACCAAGTTCAAGTTGTCTTTATATCCCTAAGAGTCAAAACTCTTCACAATATAGGCCTCGGAGAAAAGCGCTATACACTACGCATGTATGATTCAAAATTGAAACCTTGCTTAAATTTTTTTAAATGGTGGAAGGAATTTAGAATAGTACCGATGTGTCTTGGCATTTAAAATTATGGTGCATAGCCTTGGGCACTCCAAATTACATTGTCAGGTTAGGCATAGGCCAGGTGGGCTCCACCCACTCCATTCCAGCCTGGTGATGAAACTTTGTGCAACATATTGTAACTTTTGGGTAATCCCAACCCTCAAGCCTCTGGTCTATTATAACATGAAACATTGGGCACTCTCCCTTCAGGTATTACCTTTGGTATGACGTGTCCCGATCCCTATCTACCTAGTTGTGCAAACTTGGGTTCTTAATCATTCCTCTAGGTTTCACTTTCAGGTCGTTTGTCGTTAGGTCCCTATACTACTAGTGTAACCCCTTATTGTTATTAGTACAACCCCCTTATTATATTGTTGTGCCCATGTAGTCCCCAAATTGTTATTATTGTGCCCCATATACACCCACTATTGTTATTATTTTTCCCTTACATTATTATTGTTATGTCACTCTGATTATATTATGACCCCTTAGACTTTTATATACAGAAAGGAGGTCTTTTCATTTGTATCATCCAAGAATTGTTCATTTGTGTAATGTCAACGAGGTTGCCCCCTCAAGAGGCTTATTTCTAAGGCATTGATCTATCTTTTCTATCATTTTGTGAGCTGGTTTCATAACATTTGGTATCAAAGCTTTGGATTCTAGGGTTTCACTGCTCCAAATAAGTCATTGTGGAATTTTCACTATAGTATTTTTTTTTTTGTGATGTTTAAGAAGAAAAAAAAACATGTTTGAGACGAAATCACTCTGAACCTTGGGCCCAAATTTCAGATCTTGGCTCGCTATATTTTCATATATATGATCTGAGGAGGTTAGGGTTTTTGCAGACTCCCAAATTACATCCTGAACAGGTGACCTTGGGAAAATCATCATAACTTTCTCTCTAAGCATTAGATTGAAATTTCGTAAGAAGTTACAGAAAGAGAACAAACTTTATTTTGTTTGAGTATAATTTCCATAACTTTAATTAATCCTGCCATGCTTAAACCTCTGCCAGGCCCCTCCATTAAACGTGATATCAAATCCTCACCCTGATCACCGTACGATCTGGTCCCTTTTGATCCAACGGTTGACGATCATATCGGACAGCCTCTGAAAGCCAACCTTTACCCACTCGAAATGGGTGGTTTCAGTATTCACCCCGTTGCTACGTGGCACCTGATGAAAGGCATCGGGCGGCCTACCCCCAAAACTGCTCTAGCCCAAAAGCAGTGCGATATGAACTTGCTTACCGCCTCCCACTAAACGACAAAACTTCTCATCCCCCACTAACGCCAAATGTACCTTTCCCCGCGTACCCACAAAATAGTTGAATTTGTAAATAAAACTAAAAAACTCATTGTTTTTAGTTTTATCATGAAAAAGACCGCTCAGACTTCCATGCAAGCACCAGAGTACGTGCAACCGTCTACCCACGTCCAACTGCCAACTTGCTAAAGCTGTTGAAACTCCAGACCACCTTTCAGTCGCGTGCGCTTCCTGCAAACCATGCACAGTTGCCCATCACTCTGTTCAAAGCTGAAACCAGGTATTTACCCAAAATCACTGAGAAACCTTATTTTATTCCCGAACCTTGACTCAATTGCTTTAAATTACTAAGTAGTTCAGTAAGACAGTTTCCCAGTGACTCCAAATACTTTGAATTAGACTAGTTTTCCCCAATTTCACTAAAAGCCCTTCACCCCCGTCCTTGAATCCACAAGAACCAAGGATGGATGCTCCCATTGCATTGAACGTCCTACCAATTTCTACTCCCCATAGGGATTTAGACCATCTCCCATTGACAGATAAAGATTTTCAAATTAAAGATACCTCTGTCCAAGAATCCCCTTTGAAGCTATACTGCAGGTACAGAGACCAATACTTGAACCATGTAGACAAAATAGGTCTTTGGGAATTAGGTTTACCCAAGTACCAATTCCCTAGAGTTCATATCTTCCCAGAGATTATCCACTATTTCCATATGAACTATAATCCCATCCAAAGAGCAATGATGACCCCTGACCACTCTGTATTATTTACCATCACTATTGAGTCTATAAATGAAATGCTTCAGTTACAACTAGGCCAAAACTTGACCCCTCTTTCTGTTGGATATTTGCTTAATAGATTACTTGCACTCACCTCAATCAAACTTGCTAAGTTATTCCAAACCTTCATTAGGGAAGAGAAATACATTCCAAAGGATCCTCCACCATACATGTCTACCATATTCTCTGATCTTGGCCGAGACATCATAGAAATGATATCCCGTGTGTTAGGCCAGACTATAAGTGAGTTTGTTGATGAAATTATTATAGCCTTTATGTCCATTTACAGTCCTGGATAGCCCCTAGCCATCATGTTTGACTATGCTAAGCTCATTGCAGATAAGATGCATGATCAATTCATGAGGATGGACAATGAAAGAGTGTTCAAATATTCTTCAATTTTATATCATCTGTTCCTGTATTATCAAGCTAATAAATTCCCAATCACACTCCAAAAGCTTGATACCAGAGGCAACCCTAGATAAGTGGTCTTCTGGACTTCATTAATCCACCTATATGACTCTTAATATTCTTATATTGATTTTATAGATCTCTTTGTGTACCCAGTGGCAACTATGTTATTAGGAAGTCCTCCCCCCAGAATCAGTGCAGATATTAGGAGGGTCCTATAGTTGTCTAAACAATATAGAGTGGGAGATTGGTACTTGTACCAAAATCACACTGAAATCAGAATGTATGGATGTGAGTTTGCTCCCTACAAACTTCCTAGATACCTCCCGATGAGATTGTTTGCTCTGGAGTACTACAGGCAAACGATTAATTCAGATGAGGTGCATTTTGTGAAGGCTAAGAAGAAATCTCAACTTAGAATAAAAGATCAACTTGGCCCATTTATATGTAACAATAGGAAAGCATGAAAGGAAGCAGAAGAAATTCTCCAAAGGTTGAAACTAAAACAAAGTTTTATATGGAGATATGACCCTTTAGAGTTCATTTGCAATAGGAGACAAAAGAACAAACTATCTCCTTATATCCACCACAGAATTCTTGAAATTGAACAGTATGCAAATCAGCTAGAATGGGTGGAAAACACTTTGGTATACCAAGATAGCACAGAAGTTGTTGTCAATAATGTATTGATTGATTTAAAAAGAAGACTTGATGAAGATTCATTTCTACAGGTTCCAGGAGAATTTCAATCTCGAAGGAAATCACAGGAATGCAGTGGGTAAATAATAGAAGAAGGACCTCAAGAGCAAGAGCCATCAGAGCAGCCAGAGATATAAGAAGAACATGCTCAGCGAGAACATATCATGATTAATCCACCTATTTTACAGACTCCTCTAAATGAGGAGAGAAATCCTAAGAGAGATAGAGAGGAGGCCACTCCTTCTAACCGACTTGTTGCCCGGACTTATGTCAAGAGTCAAAGGTTGAATCCATTTTCAGAACAAGATTTCACTGAAGAAACAATTGGAACTGCAGGTACAGAAAGAGTAGAAAGCAGGCAGGCCACTCCCTCGGGAGGTACACAAGAACCTCCCACTTCACAGGCTCAAATGCTGGAGAGACAATAGAGCATGGAAGTATCTTCATTCAGAGCTCCAAGTGGCTAGAGCCAAGACATCAGAGAGAAATACAAAGAAATAAAGGCCAGGAATGAAAAATTGAAGGCCCAAAGCTATGCACATTACCTCAAAACGGCTCCTACTAATTAGACAACGCTAATGTCAGCCTTTGATATGAAAGAAGGTAAAATACAGATGAATTTCATGAAGCCTAGTACACAACAGCCCAGGTCAATTCCAGATTACTTGAAAACATACTTTGAAGTATTGGCAAAGGATATCCATCCTATTCGCCAACTAGAATTACACAAGAAGACTGGGGAAATGGTCTATTCCACTCTGACCAACAACGCAGTTACAACACACCAACTCCAAAATTTTCTGAATAATATATCAGCACAATTCCAGTTAGAGAAGGCCTTTTCACAAACCAAAGATACCAGGATAAAGTCCTTAGAGGACTTAGTCATAGAACTAGGGCATGATCCCAAGGATGTGAAAGCTTCATAAAAACTTATTAAAAAGAAAAATGATGACATAGATGCACTAAAAAAGCAGCTCAAAATTCCTCCTCTGCATCATCCTTAGACAACTAATGTATTGGAAACTCGGAAGGAGGAAGAGCTTATGGACTTAGTCCTTAAGATGAATGAACAACTGAAAGAAAAAGAAAAAGAGCTGGATAACATGATACAATATAGATAGACTGAGTTAGCCACCACTCCTCAGACTGTAATCCCTACAGTCTTTACAGCAATACCCTCCACATTGCCTGCTTCCTTAGCACCAACAATTCCACTAGCTACAACTATGCCAGTCACAGGTACAGTCACAGGTACATCAACAAGCGCAGCGAAATCCACAGAAAAGACAACTGAATTCGTAAAAGCCATGGAGGAAATGAGCATCCAGGCTACTGAGCTTAAGAAACTTAGAGAAAAAGTGTCAAGTTTGGAAACTAATTTCAAACTCGCACAAATACAACAGAGGGAAGAAGTTCAGAAGAATCAAAGAAAGGGAGAAAGAATAAAAGTCCTTGAAAAGGACTTGACATTGCAACAACCACTTGGAGGCATGGAGGAAATTCTTTAGGCCAACATCATTGATTCTATCAATGATGTTTGGCCATCTATTCAAGTAATTTTTTAACAAACTGAACTAGTAAAAGTGGCTACAGAAGCAATCCACAAGACAATGGAAGAGTTGGGAGATAAGCCTGAAGAAGGCAACCAATTGATAGAATTTTTGAACAACAGAAACATGTACCAGCTTGATGAACTAGAAATAGAAGATAGAACAGGAACTATCATAGAAATAAAGAAGGTCCTCATTAAGAGGAACCTTATGCTCAATCTGGAGAAAAGGTGCCAAAGCATCCAGGCAAACATTGATAGATTTTTGACAAAGTTTGGTATTTTGAGGGAAAAAGGACTTCTCAGTCCTATGGTAATACATGACAAACTGATGACGCAAGATGATTATGTTGAAAGACTAAACCAGTTGGCCACCAGCCAAGATAGCACTTTAGGGGTAAAAGCTTTGCCCACTTGAAAGGTATTATATGATAGTATGGAAAATCTGTTTTTCATAGAGCTTGAGGTTAAGCACTTGTTCGTTAATAGGCCAAATTTTTCCAAGGATACAGAAGCTGACGAGATATATAGAAATATGATAAGGATGAAATTACTTAACAGTGAATGGTGGATGAAACTGACAGATTTACTATAAAGTTACTGCAGTAAATCTATATGATAGCTAGATAAAACAGGTAAAACAAAGTCAAAGTGTAGTAGGTAAAGAGTATCAGTAGATTAAAGACATAAAGTGATTCTAGAACATGAGTATCAAGCAACTGAAAGAGACAAATCCGAATTACAACAATTAACACAATTACAATAAAAGGGACAACAAGAAGACAATTCTCCATATGTCTCTATCTTCATGCTTGAAGATATTTTCGGTTTCCTAGAATAATTCTCATATTGTTATGAGATATTTTGTAACATATTTTGTATAAATACTTCATTTTTTGAAGTAATTAGGGTGGATTAAAATACATTTATGTAGACATTTTATATTGAGCCAAGGAGCTATTGTACTCAAGACTAGATTGGTTTTGCTGGGTTATGAAATAAAGCTAAGGACATTTCCCTAGATTCTTGTGCACAGTTGGAACCAAATAAGTATTATCTCTTCATGTTTAAATATTGTTTTATCTTCATGTTTTAAATATTCACATGTGTCTCTTATGAAATCTGAAAAGTAAACAAGGAATGATACCTCAGAATTAGCTTAAATGCTCTCTATTTTTACTGTTTACTTTCTATATGTTTTCTGCTAAACTATCTTGTTCTGGGAATCCTTAATTGCTCCCTTACTTCCGTAGTTTTTCCCCCTTTGGTCCATAGTAAAGGATTCTTAGTTTCCCTGTGCTATTGATCATCCTTCTTTTCTTCAATTTAATCTCAGTTAAGGATTCTTCATTTCCCTTTTCCCTAGTTAGGACTACCTCATCCATTTGAACCTGCAGATCTTCTTTTTGCTGTGCTAGCCTGCCCTGTGAACTCTTACTTTAGTGCTTGATATAATCTAGTTAAATCCACTCTTTGATTAACTCCATAGCCCAATGGCCTAAATACTTATTTTTCCCATTTGCTTTCTTAATTCAACCACCCAATCAAAATAAAACAATCATGAGAACTAAGAACTAACCTGAAATCCTACCCAAAATGAAGTTAAATTATAAAGAGAGAGCTCTCTTTGGACTTAGGTTGGCTAGAACCCAAGTCTAAAGGATTAGGTTTGTAGTTACCTCAGATTATTCCTTCTTTATAACTTCTAGGGAAGACTTCTGAGTGATAACACTTGGGACAATTCAAAGATTATCCCAAGGTTGAAGAGTTCAAAAAGGAAGCCTTAGAGGCAAATAAGGTTTTATCTCAACAACTGAATCTACTCTGCCAAAAGATATATTTTATTGATCCATTATGCATCATAACGACATCACTGATTGACCATGCAGTTAATACCATGTTAGAATTTGAAGATGCGGATGATAAAGTCACAAATTTTCTCTCTTGGCAAAGCACAAAAGATGGAAGAGTTGCTAACTTACCTAAAATTGAAGAGTCTCATAAAGAGATATTGTTTTCGGAATGGGAAACACAGTTGATAAAAGCAGAAAGAGCTACCTCCAGGGCCAGGGCTATAATGAATAATGTTATTGAGTTGGTAAATGATAACTTATATGCTTCCAATTTAATTTATGATTGTTCCCTAGGAATACTTCTGAAGGAAAAAGTTTTAGAGAAGAAATGGAAGGAAGATTTGGACACCAAGGAAGAATGGCTTAACAGAGTACAAGGTCTTAACTGGGATGCACATTGGTCCTTTTTGGTCAAGCCGCATAGCCAACAGCTGACTATCAAGTGCCTTGTTGATGCTATTGATCGCATGATGCCCGAGTTCTCAGATGCCACATACGCAGGACAATTACACTCCAGGATGAGTCATCCTCGAAAGATCCAAAGCATGCTCTCAATTTGTCGGTTAAAGATGCAAGAGAAAGCCTAGATGCGATGAATCTCTTCAAAGCTTATCACAATTCTATTTTTGAATTTCAAATCCTATATTTTGATAAAGGTAGTTCCAACAACTCTCAACAAGTTTTATGGACAGTTTGTTTTTAATTTTACTATAAAGACCCTTTCATGTCACTTTAAAAAAGGTCCTCAATTTGTATAAAACTAGATTTGAGATGGTTGCACTTTTGCACTTCTTAATTTATTTTTTATAAGCTGTGGATTGAGGTTCATACTTTTTGTGAAAGAGCTCCATAAAGACTTGCATTTTTGTATCTCCTTGGAGTTTCCAGAATAAGAAGATTGAACTAGAGTGTTACTTGCATAAATGAGATTCAAATGCATTTGGTACTTCTATCACTGTTCTTTTGTCTTTTTTTTTTTTTTTTATGTAATTAACATTCCATTGATTTGCTATTGTTGATGTATTCACATGTTTTCAAACAACTCTGTATTATTTCATTTGTGAATGATTTAGAATTATTATATTATATACACATGTCATCGATAAATATTAGTATGTTATGCGATATGTTTTCATATTACTTTTTTTAATTTCTTAAACAAAGTAATCATTATTTAAATGCATCTTTCTGTAGATAAGTAAATAATCTATATTATTATTTGTCTGCTTGGAATCATCAAAAAGCGCATTATTATGAGATCACCTGGGTTATATAGATATATCTGCATATTTTAGAGCTTATAGATTAAACCCCTATCATCATTTTACATATTTAAAACACCCATTCATCAAATCACACTTCATTGGGAAACTGGTCCCATAATATCTAATCGGAGCCACCATATCAAACGGATAAGGAGTTGCACTAAGGTCCAAATCGGGTGGTTATCCCCCAATGTTGGTGCTATGATTTTAAAGGCATCAACAAGGCCTTACTTCTTGATCGTCGATTTTGCAATGGCACAGGCAGTGCAGGATCTGATATACTTCCCAACATCCTATCAAAGCTTCACCTAATAAAAATAATTTTGCAGCACTGCCACTGTCTTTTCTACTCGAAATTTCTAGTGGCTCAACTATAGTGCACCTCACAAATCATCTTGTCATGCTTGCTTGAAGGAACACAAAGGTGTCCCAACTAGAATAACATTGTTCCCTGGAGGTGAAAATATGGAACTTGCTTGTCGTCCAGGAGCATCTGGTATGTTTTTCCAAATTCTAGATATCTCTTGTAAAGATGCATCCACCCTGAAGTCTCATATCCACAACAGTCGAGCATAGTGGTCAGCGCCATAATTGGTGGTCAGTTGAAACAATATGAAAAATTAGTGGTGCTTCACTTCTTGTACTTGATGTTCAAATGGAACTGTTGCAAATATGTGGACCATTTCTGATGGAAATCGTTCTGTAACTTCCTTTTGTCTATACGAATTGTAGGGGTTGGTGGTCTGTGTGGACGACCATTTCCTTCCCCGTAATGTGATGCTTTCATTTTCAGAAGGCATGCATAATTGAATACATATCTTTGTCATAGGTTGGGTACTTTTAGACTATGTTTGAAGGTGTCTCACTATGATATGCCACCAAATGACCTTGATGAGTAAGAACTACCCTGATAACATAGTCAAAGGCATCTGTCTCAACCTAAAATGGTTTTTGCAGGTCTAGTAATGTGAGCATTGATGCAGAGCAGAGGCAATGCTTCAACTCAAAAAATTCCTTTTCTTGGGATTCAAACTAGAATAACTTTCGTTTCGTTCTACCCTTGGTGACTTGACTCAAAGGCCAAATGATATGTGATAAACCTAACATGAACCTGTGGCAGAAATTGGCAAGACCCGAAAATTGTGTACCTTTGTTAGATTGGTTGGATCTATTGTAACATATTTTGGCACAATGAAAATTAAAAAAAAAAATGAGTGAGAAATTGCCACTTTCCTTCTTGGCTAAACGGTGAGAGATATAATTATTATGCTTTTGAATGGTTTATTCTTTTTATATATATTAATTTTAATTTAAAATATATTATTTTTATAAAAATGTAATTATATATTTTAATGGAAATATTTGCTTTAAATTAAAATTATATTATAAAAATTCGATCCTAATTTCAAACCAAGTGAGAAGGTAAATGTATGGCCCACCCGGCACACATACTCATACGTTTAAAACCCCCCTTTTTCCCATGCCTCGAGATATGGCCACATTAATCTAAGGGTTAAAAATACTTTTCATCCCTAGCTATTCCGACATTTAATTAAGGGGGTTGCGAAAAGTATTTTAATAGCAGACCCCCCCCATATCTACGTGTCACCACCTTGTAAATGTGGTGGGAATGGAATTTGATACCATGATGAAATAAATGGATGGGAGGCCGAATGAAAAGATAAGGTGAAACTATATTTTATAGGAAATTCATAGATGGAAGACCAAGTTGGTGAAATGAAATAAGTGTAAAATGATTTTATAGCGACACATAAAATGAAATCCACCGATTCCATGAATTTATCAGAGAAAATAAAAGGGAAAATTTCATACGAAATTAATGTACATGTGAGCAAAGATGGCATTCATGTAAATGCATTTCATGATAGGATATTAGGGTAAAAGAAACATGGTGAAATCAGTTTACAGGTGTAAAATCATGTTGCACGTGAAAGTAAAAGAGTAAAGTGAAAATACTCTACCAACCACACAAATCAACACATGGTTTTGAAAAACCTTCCAAGTATTCTACAAGGGTAAAAGGAATTTATAGGCATGAAATGAGAAACAAGCCATGGATTTTAAAAACTACACATGGTTTTGTGAATCCATGGAAAAGGAAAATAATACATGGATTTGGTAGATGGTTTATCAAATCATTTAAATATATATATTGAAATTCTAAGTCCTAAATTCATTTAAGAGTTTAATCAAATATTTGAAAATTTTATATTCCTCAAATATTTGTGACAAAATAAAGGATGATGAAAATTAGAAAATGAAAAAAATAGAATTCAAAGGGGTAGATGGCATACCAATCAGGTTTAAAGGGACAATTAGCAGATTATGAGAAAATAGTTTCAGCCTTTTTCGAGACCTCAAGGGAATGAATATCAATCTAAAAAACCTAGCAGTAGAGGATCAATAAATTGAGGATTACGTTGCAAATTTTCAGAAGGCATTCAACTAGTTCCAGTTCTCAAGGCAAGATAGTTCTCAAGGCAAGATACTTGCAAGCAGTTCAAAGTTTCCAGTAGATAATTTAGAGACAATGTTTTATTTTTAGTATACTATTCAAGATTGTATTCGATAATTATTGTAACAGTTAGGAGAGATCTTGTCTATATATATTATTTCATTTGTAATAAACAGTGTTGGCTTTTGATTTCAAGGCTCTTAAACTATGTAATAGCTTCTCCTAAAGAATTCTAATGAAAGCCTTCCGCCTCTAGTTATGACAGAATGTTGTGTTTCTTGTATGTCTTTCTAGTGTTTTCATAAATTGTTCCTACATATGTTCAAAGAAATTGTAAGAAGGTCTGGATAAGGTAGATTAAGTCTTAATCTCTCTGAAATTTCCTACAAAATCATAACCTTTAGAAAGAGATCACTGCATTGGACTATTTGTCCAAGATAACTCCTCTTTGACTGGTTTTTGCTTTATGTTTTTAGATAGCCATTAAAAGAGATCAACTTATTAGACAGTCTATCTGAAATAACTCCTCTTGGAATCGGTTTCACTTTGGCCTTCTATTACCTTTGAATATGTTTTTGTTGGGCTATTGAAATCTTCTACACGCATCTAAATTTCCCTCGTTGTTAAGTAGTCAGTCTGACTACTCAATTATTAGGAATCCCCTTACATTCTTCTACCATAATTCTTGAAAAAGATAAGTCATTTTGTCAGGCTGGAAGCTGACACTTTCAGAAGGGACCCTATGAGAGAGGTCTTTAATCATGATTAAGGATTATCATTGATCACCAACTATCCCCAATTAAAACCTTAAATCTAGCCATTGTGCTTCATAGGTTGTTGTTCAATGATAGGTGAACAACGTTAAAAAAAGCCTCATAAACATTGAGGGAGCCCCCTCTAGTTCAAGGGCTAGCTTGAACCTAAAGGTTTGTTGAGTTGGTTTCCTCGCGTAGTTTTTATAGCCAAGGATTGCCAACGGGAAACAAGTATAACATCTTAACATCTTGCATTGCTGTTGCAGAGTGAAGTAACGAAGATATCTTTCTCTGGGGAACGATAAAGATTAGATATATTCCTTGTTGGTGAATAAGGAGTAGGCATTTATTATTGGTTGCATTTCTTTGACCTCGCGACTCCACTTTGTCATATGGTGATTCCATTGGGTAACCAATCCCACTATTTCGAAATTTCAGCTGCCTTTATTGCTATGCAAGGCTCATTGATACTTGTAATCAACAATATATGTTTTTTCCTCTCAGTTGTGATAAAAGAATCTAAGATTTCTACAGAGGAAGCAACTGTTAAAGTATACCTGTGAGTATAAGTTTTCCATGGGATTTTATTTTCATATTGTATAGATTGTTCAGATTTTAAACTGTTGGCAACGTGGTTTGTCAATAAATCCACTCCGCACTTGGTTACATTGGAAAACAAATTACACCTAACTTGTAAAATTTTCCAGTTCAGTTAGATAGAGGTGTGGGATTAATTAACTACTTTCAAATTTATGGTACAGAAAATCTACATTTGTTTCATTTATATTTCAAGATTGTAGTATAAAGTTTGGTTTGGTTGAGTGCAATGAATTCCAAGCGATTAAGTGATTGACTCCATAGGCCATGAATTAGGCACTCTTGTGCTTATTTCCACTTATAGCTTCAGTTGTTTCATTTCAATAGTTTTCAATTTTCAGATTTCAGAATGAATAAGTCTATGGATTAGTGCACACAATATAAGTTGCCATTCACAATTTCAGGTTTAATATGCAGTAGCTGGATGATGGGGATTGTCTATACATTACATGATCACTGATCAGTGATCAATGATTTTATGGTATGACTCCATGGCCAACACATAAGGCATCTGGTTTACTAGTTCTTTGCATTCTGCAGGGGAAGCAATCCCCATTAGAGCCGATGTTGTAACATATTTTGGCACACTGAAAATAAAAAAAAAAATAGTGAGCAATTGCCACTTTCCTTTTGGGCTAAATGCCGAGAGATATAATTATTATGCTTTTGAATGGTTTATTCTTTTTCTATATATTAATTTTAATTTAAAAAATATTATTTTTATAAAAATATAATTATATATTTTTATTGAGATATTTACTTTAAATTAAAATTATATTATAAAAATTCGATCCTAATTGCAAACCAAGTGAAAAGGTAAACTTATGGCCTGCCCCGCACTCGTACGTTTTAAAACCCCCCTTTTTCCTATGCCTCGAGATATGGGCACATTAATCCAAGGGTTAAAAATACCTTTTAGACCCCCATCTCTTCCGACATTTAATTAAGAGGGGGGTCCAAAAAGCAGTTTTAATGGCAGAGCCCCAAACCTACTTGTCACCGCCTTGTAATTTCACAGCCCCCTTACTAAACCACTTACCACTACCCCCTCCGAAAGCCATGAACTATATTGTTTTGACTTTTATAAATGTGGCTTGGAATTTGATACGATTATGAAATAAATGCTATGTGTATGTGAGGCTAAATGCAAAGATAAGGTGAAACTACATTTTACAGGAAATTCATAGATGGAAGACCAAGTTGGTGAAATAAAATAAGTGTAAAATGATTTTACAATGATAGATAAAATGAAATTCATGGATGCCACGAATTTATTAGAGAAAATAAAAGGGAAAATTTCATATGAAATCAATGTACAAATGAGCAAAAATGGCATTCATGTAAATGCATTTCACGATAGGAGATTAAGGTAAAAGAAACATTGTGAAATCAATTTATAGGCATGGTAAAATCGATTTATAGGTGTAAAATCATGTTGTAGATGAAAGTAAAAGAGTAAACTGAAAATACTCTACCAACCACACAAATCTACACAT
>APFE030622699.1:0-12248 GCA_000404065.3 Pinus taeda
GTTCTAACTCTGGGTGAGAACCCGACAAGGGGAATGAAAAAGGGAAGGAGATTATTGATGCAGAGCCCAATGCCACCATTACCAACACAAATATACAGAATGACATGAGATGAGAGCCTCCCCTATGTTCAACATAGCTACAACCGGGCTCTCCACAGCTCGACTAGCCACAACCCTTTTTAGGTGGGCTTGGGATTCCAACCACTATGTCCCATTGAGGTGGCCATGCCATTTGTAGCTACTCATGCAGATTCAGCTCATGTCTAGTCCGAAGCAGATAAGGCAAACAAATTCATTGAGAACATCCAACATATTCGGCAGCAAGTCCATGACATTTTGGAGAAATCAAATGCCAAGTACAAGCAGCGATATGATCAACATCGGGTGCCACACAAGTTTCAGGTGGGCGACAGAGTCTAGTTGCGTTTGCAAAAGGAACGCCTTACCAAAGCCTATCAAAAACTTAGACCACACTGAGATGGTCCTTACACCATTGCCAAGGTTGTGGGAGACAAGGCATTTGAGCTCAGCATTCCCCCATTCCTTGGCCTGCACCTAGTGTTCAATGTTAACTACCTTCGGCGATACTTTCCACCATTACTAAACACATCTCACATTGTAGAACAACTCACACCCCGAGAGTTGAATCCAAATTGCATGGAATAAGCTCCAATGGATCGGATCATGGACACATAGATCAAGCACACTCACGAGAGGAATATCCAACTATATAAAGTTGTCAAAGTAGGGCAACTCCTTGACCAGGGAGAAAGTTCAGTAGAAGTTTCCTCATATCATGGAGGAACTCAACGTAATATGGGACCATTGCTTCCTAAGGGGGGAGGAATGATTTAGGTGGATATTGGTGGCCACTTTCCATGTCCACTTGGACCCCCACCATTGTTTCTTTGAGCTTTTCAGTTTCCTTAATTGTAGCACAGTTTACTATTTTTAGCAGTTTTTCGAGTCATGAACTTCGAGAGCCATTTTGAGGCCCTAAACGACGTCTTTTGGGGAAAAAGGGAGCAACATGGGAACATGGATTCATGTTTCTTTTCACAAAGTCGTAGTTCTGAGATAGATCTTTTTAACGAGATATTATTTGCATCAAACGGAGATCATATGGAAACATTACGACCCTGAGAAGTTGATGTACTAATTTACCCAAATGGGGCCCACACTTTGATGCTTCATATTCTAAGGTTAGGTTTTTGGATGTTTAGGGTTTTCCATTGTTTCTCAAAAATAAATAGGCCTTCGAGCCTCATTTTACCATAGTTCAGAGGCATGTAGCCACCACATATCTTCTGAGAGATAAGCTACCATCGCCCTAGCTGGTTTATTTCCATTTCCATTTGTAAGCATATTTTAGTGTTTTACTTTAATAAAATGAAGTATTATTTTCGCTGCATCTATGTGTTTATGGTTATCTCTGTAATTTGTTGCATTCCTATTTAAATCTAGATCACCTTGTTTAAGCTGACCTTCCTTGTCTTGACACCTTAGCTCTGATACCATGTTGAGAAATTTTGGGGCAAAAACATAGGGTTATTTATCTCTTTGATAAACATTTGTCATGTAATTTTACTTCACCTAATTATCTTCTTATTTCAGTTGTTATTATTAGTGCTTTCATTCATCAAACAACTACCAAACCATAATGAACAATAATACAAAGGACAAAATATATAGGCTATCATCGAGGGCCAAAACCTCTCCAACTTTGAGACGAAAACCCACAAGGGTTCTTCTTCTTCTAGAGTTTCCAAGTGACAAATTCCTAGACATATACCCTTGACAAAAGAACCATGTCAAAATTATTCATAAAGATATTTTATTCCTTCCAAGTCACTACTCGTCAAACAAACTCGTACACCTTTTTTTTCAACTTCTTCTTCAATTTCAACCTCTTATTACATGCTTGCATTTTTTGGTGTGCCTATAATTTTAGAGATCCCATGGGTATAAGGTGATTGGGGTAGATTTATGAGGATTCTCTCCTTCACTTGTCTTGGACACTACTTTTGAATTCACGTAGAAAATAGACTTGTTCCTTGGTATCTATTTTGTCTCCTTCAAGGTATGCAATACCTAACTACACAAACCCTAGCTGCAATCACAAGTGTGAGAAGAATGACCCGAAAACAATGGTAGAAGGCTTCGATCTTCTTCTCCTTTTCTTGGCTTATCAAGAGGCTCCCTTCCTTTCCTATTCACAATTATATCCTTTTGGTGGGTCCTTGATGAATGATCTCTTGAGCGAGGTAGATTCCTCACATATATAGGCTCCTCTCCCATTATATTAGGTCGGCTTGTCATCATTCCTAACTTGACAGGTCCGTCTAGATAGGTTGATCTCTCCTTTTGAAGGTTGACTTGTTGCAACACTTGTGATGAGGTCTTGGAGGGTTTTTTCAATCTAACATTAACTAATACAATATGTAGCATGCCCCAAGTTGGTCTTCCAAACATGAAAATGATTTTAAGAACTTGAAGACTCAATGAAAAGCCCTAGGAACTCATAATGGAAGCTTGGCCTAAAAAAAATGTTCCTTGATTATGAAAACCATGCCTCAAGAACAACAATAATACATTTATTTTTCTCATTACATCAAATATATAAAATCACGATTACATATGTCATTTATGAAGACTAAACCTAGTTACATATTTCAAGAGTGCACAACAAGGAACAAATAGAGATGTGCTTTATTGTTCGATAATTAATTGAAATATCATAAGTCATCAAGGAGAGAGGGGGTAACTAGACCTAACAGAGTGAGTGTCAACCTCCAAATCAAATGAATAAGGGCTTAGGTTGGGCTCTGACTAGGTGGTCTCCCTTATATGTTGAGGTGGTCATTTTCGCCATCAACACAAACACAATAGTACCACTACATGAGAACGAGATGGGGTAATGGAACCACACTATATTCCTACTCATGAACATGTTGTTGATATTCTAACAAAGGAATTTCCATACAAGAAGCTTGAGTACTTAAGAAGCAATATTTGTTTGGTAGACATCTCTTCTTTGAGTGAGAGGGAGTGATGATGGAAGATACATTATTTTCTTCATATGTCATGCAGTAGATCAATATTAACAATCATAATTCTTTGTGAAGGCCATGCAAAAAGAAGAGGTTCTAGAGGATTTTATGAGGAGCTAAGATTGAAACTTGTTGAGATTAGAAAATCTAAGATAGAAACAGACTTGTATATCAATACTCTTTGAGGATGAGATAGGGAATCCAAGATAAGAGTAGTACAAGCCGATTGATATTCTTTGAGGATTAGGAATCAAAGATAAGAATAGCAGTAAAAAGACAGAATCTTTGAACATCTAGATGGGGTATGTGCCTTTAGAGATAGTTTGGTATGTCACTTAAAGACTTCAAGTATGATGTTCTCATAAAAGTTGAGTTCATCAATTAGAGACCTCATTCACAATGTTGGTTATGATATTGATGCTTAATCCATGGCTTGTCAATTTGAATTTTTCTTATTAGAATGCTTTAATTTAAGATTCCTTATACTTCATGATGGGATTATAAATACCTCTATAGTTAAGAGGATGTGTTGGAGAATGTAACTAGATTAGGCCTTCATAATGACCTTTGTAAGTATGACATTGCATATCTTGTATATAAAAAAAGAAAAATATTTTTTATTTGTCAAAGTATGGCTTTCATTCTTAAGTCTAGGTAAAATCTTATTTTTCGCTATTCTATGTCTTTCTAAGTCAAAGAAGATGTTTTTTAAAGTATTAAAGTCCCATATGGTTGAGATCTGATGACTGAGCAAGAGAATTGTTGAGAACGGTTGTCTTGTTTGGGATTAAGACACAGATGCGGACATCACTTGATGGAAGTGACTTTAACTTCTTCAAATCAGAATAGAAGTGACCCACACGTCAATTGTGTTACATGTGATTCTTCCGAAGCTCGAGGTGAGGGTTTCCACAGAGTTCTCAGTTCTACAAGCATTTCATTCATGAATTCGGTTACATGTAATTCATGAATTCTATGCAATTCTTCCGAAGCCTGTAAACGCTCCAATTAGGGTTTCCACAGAGTTCGAAATTTTAATGTATTATTGGATGTCTTCATTAAACAATAAATCTGTGCGAGGCATAAGCAGAGTGTTTCTCTTCTCTAATTTCAACTCTGCTCTCTTTTCGACTCAGGCAATTCCAAAAATGGGCAGTAGAAACCCAAACTTTAAACAGTCATCCTTGAGCAGGATGCTTGTTGACACGTTATTATTGTGATTCCTGCGTTTCATTCTGTTTTTCATATCATAATTGCAAGACGCACCTATATCGACAGTTAAAAGTCTGTAGCTGTGGACAAGCATTACAAGTTTGAGCACTGACTGGCAGTCCATCAGCTTGTATTTCATTATTCATCACAGCTTACTTCACATGAAAAGAAAGCCTTTGGAATACTTGTAATTTCCTTGAAAATTGATAGAGATGTAGCGCTCATGAATTTCAAGGTTACCAAAAATTGTGACAGGTCGCAAAACCAGAAGTCAGCATTTTCTTATTGGAGATCTATAAAGAGATGTCAGCGTGCTGAACTAAAACAAACTTTTGCATTGTTAATAGATTCACTTCTTTGCATTTTCAAGTATTTGCAAGTATTTGTAGATCTATAAAGAGATGTCAGCGTGCTGAACTAAAACAAACATCGCTATTATGAAGATTAAACTTTTGCATTGTTAATAGATTCACTTCTTTGCATTTTCAAAGTTTCAGTCGTCAATTCCGGTGCTTTTATTAACATTATTAAAAAAGAGAATGGTGAGAAAAACCAATGTGGCTTTTATTAAAATTAGAGTTGAAAAGTTAGGAAAGACGCGCAACAACTGATAGTTTTATATCTCGAAATTTAAACTACACGCCACTTTTTCTCCTGTGAAATCCATCTTGGTGGAAGGCTGTAACAATCAAAGTCAAATCATCTAACAGTTAATGAAGCAATTGGACACAACCAACTAACAACCATCTCGATAAAATCAAATCAATTACCAACTATCCTAATTGAAATGATCCAAAGCAGAGGCGTAATGAAGGCTAAATGAAAGATAATATATATGAAACAGAATGATAAACCAGTATTTTCAATCGATAAACAGAATGATAATATTATAGATAAACCAGTATTTTCAATCGAAATGCAACAATATACCTATATCGACAGTTATGATAGATAAACCAGTATTTTCAATCGAACTGCATTATTATTTTTCAGTTAAATTTTAGTCTATTTGCATTCTCTTCGTCGATTAATCGTTAAATCTTCACTTTTCTGGTATCTCTTACTATTATTCTAAACTATTTTAGAAATATACGTATCCATCCACAAATAAATAAAACAGTCGACTTTTCTCATATCATTTTCTACTAGCATATTCTAAGTTCCTTATTAAAAAGTCTTAACATATTAAACTCACACGTTAAAAAAAACTGTTCACTATTTTTTTTGTTAAGTTGCCTATTAAAATTCTTTTATAATTTGGTTAATGAATATCTCCTTTTGGTATTTCATATAATGTTTTATTATAACATCTTAACATGTTAAACTCACACATAAACAACCTTTTTTTTAAGTTGCATATTAACTTAATGAATATACTCACACATAAACAACATATACATGCAACATATAATAACAACCTATACATGCAACCTATAATCTAAACACTGGTTTAATATATTGTCAAGTAGAGTATAACATATAACATATGAGGCCTGTTGAATGCTACACAGCCTTGACAAGTCACTATGTGTATCAGTATTGCATCACCACGTATTCCTCTCATAATCATCATATATATCATCATATATATTCAAGTATTGATGAATGGATTCTCAAACTTGTATAGAACTTTGTATTTTGGGTATGTTTACTTGATAGTAGTATTTGATATATGGGTTGTAATTTATTATAATCTATATAATATGTAATATTGGGTGGATTAATTACTTAAATATGTTTTATGTTTTGAAGTTCTTTTTAATTATGAATGGAGATTCTTTTGAATAATATGTAGGTTTTGAATAATGTGCATAATTATATTTTGTGTAGCCACTATGAGAGGAAAATCAATTACATATTTTCGAACTATAAATGCAATGAATAGAAACTGTTTTGAACAATATATTACTAAGCTATCATTTCTATAGTTACCATGAGAGAAAAATCAATTACATACTTTTAGGGTAATAACTTTCATATGAGGAAACATATCAGGTATGGGAAGACAGAATAATCACATGGTAAGAATTGAAGTGACAAAATAATCACATAATCACAAAACCAACTTAATTTCTAGTGGGAATATAATATCTTGTTTAGAAGTAGACTTTATCACTCTAATACCTTCCATGTTTAGCTGCCCATAGGGTACATCAAATGCATACAATCAAAAATCATTTCACAATACATTTCTAAGCTAGAGCTCTATGTTTATTTCCTTATTACAGCAATGCAGATTTAGAACATTCCTAATGATCTAAGTTAATACCCTAATCTGTTGGAACATTCCTACTAAGTCTATCTATGCACTCTGTTGCAAGCAACAATAATATTAATTTGTCTCCTCCTCCTGATAGAAAACTCAACACTTCATTCTTAGATCTGAACTGACGCCCTGTCATGGGTTCATAATAAAGCTGTAAATAAACACACAATTGTGATGGTCAGATATAATAATATAATTCTCAACTACATTAATAGGAACTCTTAACTTAACTTTTAAATATTAGAAATCACTAATAAGTTGAAATTCTCAATGGTGCCTAGTTCAAATATACTATTTTCTTACTTGACAATTTTTTTGAAATTTTGCTATACAAAGGTATTTAAAAATAAAACACAGGCACTGCATCCTTGGCCTTAGGAGGAGAACAATACCTTATCAATCTTTCCACTCCTTCTTACTCTTACTTCATAGCCCCACCCTTCTGGGAGCCAATAAGGCCTCTGGTCATTCCTTTCTGCCATGTGTTTGGCCTGTACCATGCAGTGTTATAAAATTTAATTTCCCAAAGTATTTTGGCATTTCATTTATTTTTATAGTGATTTGATTCATTTAATATAAAAAAATGCCCCTTCCAATTAGATTCACCAAAATCTGTCCAAATTTGGAAGAAATGAGATATTGAAGAGATGTGTAAGGGAGGATGGGGTTTTTGACTGCATGTGAGCATGCCATGATGGACCCTATGGGGGCCACCTTGTTTCTAAGAGAAAAACCTTCAAAATTCTTCATGTTGGCTACTATTTGTCTACTCTACACTAACATGATATGAGGTACACTAGGGGATGTGATGAGTGCCAAAAGAGACCAAAAGGATACTAAAGTATGAAATGACTGTGCAAACTCAAGTGACCTTGAGCCATTTGAGAAGTGGGACATGGATTTCATTGGACCAATTGATCCCCATCCAAATAAAAGAGATACATCATTATGTGCACTAATTATTTGATAATGTGGTCTAAAGTAAAGCCAATAAAGGAATCAACATAGCACAAGGTGGCCAAGTTTCTACCTGAAAACATCTTTTGTGAAGGGAGGAGCTCAATTCACTTCACTTCAAATTTAATTGAGGGAATCATGGAGCAACATCATATAAGCAACAAAAAATTCACTCCATATCATCCTCCAACAAACGGGTAGCTCCACCTCATGAATAGAGGTTTAGAGAAAATATTGAATACATTTTTCAATAGCACCATAAGTGATTGGCCAACCTCACTTTGGACTCCACTTGGGCCAATAATACTAGGTAGAAAACCACCAGTAGTTTCACCCCCTCTGAGTTGGTTTATGGAAATAAGGCATTGTTGTTTATTAATAATGAGTACAACACCTTAAGAATGGCAAAAAAATTGGACTGAGACATCACTAATGTCCAGAAAGATAGCTTGCAACAACTCAATGCTCTTGATGAGCTTAGAATGTAGGCCCTCATGCATAGTGAGGTGGTCCAATCTACATGACAAAAAAATCAGAATGAATAAGGAACCATCATTTCTTTGATTTTGGGAAGCTACAAGATTTTCTAGAAGTTACTACAAAATCATTAGCCAAAATAACTAAACTTTAAAATAAACTTCCATCCTTAAAATTTTTCCTAATAAAAAATAATAATTAAAACCAAATTAACTATCTATCAATCTATTTCTTCTAAACTAACTATACTATATTGTTTCTTGTAAACTAACTATGCTATATTTTGTCACATTTATTCTGTCACATTCTTGTTGCGCTCAGAGTCAGGCCTCTACCACTATGATCTGCTATTACTCATAGTACATGGGGCCAGACAAGGGCCAGACAAGCATCTTGCTGGCAACGAGGGATGGAATATTGACGAAGTGCGAAAATTTTTAATACACAATAGGAACAATACATCATCGAGTGAAGGGACATGGTTGTCTTGTCCGCGTTTCTTCCCATAAGGGCTTAACGGGAGGCTCTATCCCGCAAAAAAATCCTCTTCGTACATTCCATAGACTATCCTTATATAACATATTGAGAATCTTCCTTGGACGGTAGTTGATAGCACAGTGTTGATTGGCCACAGGTAACGGGAGAATCTTCCTTGGATGTCGATTGGCCACAGGGAGGGAGTTTATGCTGCTAGCAAGAATTCCATTGCATTGAAAGTGGTGTCCCGGGAGCCACCTCTCACGCTCGAGAATGATTCCTAGCGGAAAATCTTGAAAAGGATTAAATTGAAGGCATTAATGGCCGGCGGAACCATTTGAGAACTAACGGAGAACAAATGAAGCCATGGGTGGAGGCATGGTGTTTTCTGGCGAGATCAACCTTCTTTTTAAAGGAGGGATCTGCATATATTTCTTGTGCACTACAGACTAATGAAGCAATGGGTGGAGGTTTGGTGTTGGAGGAATCTGCATACATTTCTTGTGCACTCCAGACTAATGAAGTAATGGATGGAGGCTTGGTGTTTCTTAGTGAGATTAACTTTCTTTCTACTGGAGGGATCTATATACATTTCTTGTGCACTGAGTAGTAATGAAGCAATAGGTGGAGTTTTGGTTTTTTTATGGCCCTAAATATAGTCCAAAGATGTTATGCTCTTAACCTGCAAATGATACCCAAATACACAATATGCGAAGAAAAGATACCTATCTAATAAAATATACCAAGAACAAATAAGTCAAAGAGTAATGTTCACTTGCCTCTTCCAGTAGCAACCTCCCAGCAATGTCCAATAGTCTTCCAGTAGCAACCTCGCAGCAACCTCCAATAGTCTTCCAGTAGCAACCTCGCAGCAACCTCCAATAGTCTTCCAGTAGCAACTTCGCAGCAACGTCCAATACAAAAATAAGTCACAATGCTCCTAGCATTAAGTTTCTATCCTTTATATATATTACTCCTACTTGTAATACCATGGGCCAATACAGTGTATTACTAATACCATCTATCTAATACTACTTCCCATTTGCAACTAACTAGGGTTCCTTTATTAATTGCAGATTAACCAATTATAATTATTAATATGGGGTTTGCTAATATGGGGTTTATTGACTGTTGACTATGACCTGGTCGAGGTTACGGTGCTACCCTAACAAAATATCAACCTTTTTTCTATATATATAATTAACTTAAAAATGGATCACTAAATCACTCTATATAAAAAAATAAAAATAAAAATGTTACATAATGGATCACTCAATAGAAAAAAATGTTTTATTTATTTACTATACCTCTAGTTTATTTATATTTTTATTAATTTACCATAACTCTTTTATAAATATGGTATTTGACACATATGATTTATATTTTTATTAATTTAGCATAACTCTTTTATAAATATGGTATTTGGCACATAGGATTCACTTCAATAAAACATTTTTTTAGATTTCTTAAATAGAAAGAGCTTTATGGACTAAATATAAAAATAGATTTTATTTATTTACCATGCTTCTAGTTTATTTATATCTTTATTTATTTACCATAGTAACTATAAAAATAGATTTTATTTATTTACCATAGTAATTATAAAAATAGATTTTATTTATTTCCCATACTTCCAATTTATTTATATTTATATTTATTTAAAGAGTAAATATAAAAAAATGTTTTATTTATTTACGACACCCCTTGTTTAGTTATATTTTTATTAATTTACTGTAACTCTTTTATAAATATGGTATTTGGGCGGTTATGGACTAAATATAAAAAGAGGTTTTATTATTTAACATAACTCTAGTTTATTTATATTTTTATTTATTTACCATACCTTTTGAGTAAGTATATAAATAGGTTTTATTTATTTAACATACTTCCTCTTTATTTATATTTTTATTTATTGGGACCAAATACAACCTCCCAAACCACCTACCAAGCCATAAAATGGGCCATTGCAAACGAATTTAACATTGCAAAGGAGAAAATGGGCGACTGCAATGGAATATAAGTTCCCAAGCTAGGGGAATCAGTTCAGTTGGGACTTTTCATAGCTTATTCGCCCCTTTTTCTACGCTAAAATGAAAAAAATAATTATTTTTTAAATAAAAGTTGGGCTAAAAATATTAAATGAACATTTTATAAAAAGTTTGCCCCTCTCAAATGAAAACCCCTTAAATGTTTCCCTTCGGCTAAAATTTGCCCCTAAAATTTACCATGTCCTCCGCTTTTGTCCATACAGTACTTCAAACATACTCGTTTGTAGTGATGTGTGGTAACCATTGTTATAAGAAAATTCTACCAAATGTATATGGTTCTCCCATTTGGATGGCTATTTCATTACTTAGTCCGCACATATCTTCCACTACCTCGGTTTGCCCATCGGTTTGGGAGTGGTAAGAAGTGCTAAAATGTAGTTCGGTGCCTAAACCTTCAAAAAAGGTTTTTGAGAAAGCTCATGTGAATTTTACATCATGATAAAAAAATATGACCTTTGGTAATCCATGTAATTTAAAAATGGTTTGAGTGAATATATTAGCAATTTGTACAACCTTATAGGTATTGTAGTGGTATGAAGTGAGGAGACTTGCTCAACTTATCCACAACCACCATTATTGAATCATTCTTCTTTTTTGACTTAGGTAGTCCCTTAATAAAATCGATGGAAATGGTTTCCCACTTCCATTTGAAAATAGGCAAAGGGTGTAACAACCGGGCTCGATGACTATACTCTACTTTTACTTACGGATGACTATACTCTACTTTTACTTGCAGCTAAGTATTGGATCACTTCTTTCTTCATACGAGGCCATAAATATTCATTTCTAAGTGTGGTAATTAGTTTATGATATCCACCATGGTTCGCATACAAATTTTTATGATGTTCATCTAGAATTAAGTCTTTAACATTTTTTGGTTAGGTACATATATTCTCTGCTTATAAATCAACATGCCTTCATGATTTATTTTATATCCCACTTGTTATTCATTGCCATTTAAAAAAAATTCTTGTTGGCATAAAAAATTATATTATGGATGAGACGTGCCTGCCTCCTTAATCATCTCATTAAAGTGAGTTTGTGCTTCTTTGAATGAGACTTCATATACAATGTACTTTCCGACTTAATGTGTTTGCGACCCGGTTTTCTTTGCCTTTCAAGTCTTTTATTTCAAAATGAAATCCACTTAGAAAATCGACCCAATGAGCTTGCCTAGCATTCAAAGTGGGTTGTATAAAATAATTAGTTAAACTATGATGATTAGTCATTAGAAGAAATTTCTTACCCATCAAATAATGTCGCCACATTTTTAATAAATGTATGACTATTGTTAGTTCTAAGTCATAGGCTTAATATTTTTTCTCGTGCTCCTTAAGTTTCCTAGATTCATAAGCAATTACTTCACCTTCTTACATTAGTATGCCACACACAACTTCCTTGTTGGCATCTGTACAAACCACAGTCTTTATTTTGGTTTGAAACACTCAAAATAGGCATGGTGGTAAGTAAATGCTTACGCTGATCAAAAATATTTTGACATTCCATGGTCTACTTGAAATTCTTTCCCTTTTTTTTCAGAGAGGTGATGGGGTATGCTACCGTGGAAAATCCTTCGATAAATCGCCTATAGTATCGAGCTAGACCCATGAATGACCTTATGTTCACCACATCTTTTAGTACTAGCCAATCCATTACTCTTTTTATCTTTTTGGGGTCTACAACAATTCCATCCTTCGTAATGATATGTCCTAAATATTGGATTTGTTCCTCAAATAAGTCACATTTGTTGTATTTTGCATA
>APFE030622705.1:0-25597 GCA_000404065.3 Pinus taeda
TCAGTTAACTCAGTGCATGGATAGTTCAGTGGAGACAAGTGTTAGAGGTTGAGATTGCTATCAGTTGTGACTATAGTTGTGCATGAGATCTTGCACAATCAATGGATTGAGTAAGCCCATGAGAATTGCGCAGTATGTGCCAAGTATTATATCCTGTGCCCACGTGATTTCCAGTGTGAGTGAATTTCCAAGGTAAATAGAACTTGGAACGAGTTTGGATTCATTCATTCTCATGCAGGTATTGTGAAGTGGAGGCAGGCAAGCAGCAGAGGAGATTTGGAGATCAATTCTGAGCTGTATTGTGTGTAACAGGTGGAGATAGTACTGAGTACTTGTGAAGAGTATTGTACTATGTATTGTTACATGTTCTCAATCAATATAATATATAGATAGTTGGGGATTTTAGCGAGATGCTTTCCCCGGGAAAATACTGTGTTGATATGTATGATTGATGCTTCTATGTGCGCATGTTATTGTTTCTGCTTCTGTAAATTGATGATCAACGTAGAGGAGGTTATGTATTATGCATGTATTCCGCAATAGTGTATAATCGGGATAATCTCTGTGAATATGTGTCATATTATTCAAAATTTCTACAAATCTTTCTAGAACCTGAACTTATCTCCTTCCCTAATCTCCCATAAGCTGTGGTTTCTTATCAATTCTCTATTTTCTACTGCTAGGTTCCATATAGATGATCACTTTGTATTTACTTGAGTTATCAGTCTTCCTTCTATCGTCCTTGGCATTCCATATTTTCTTCCCCAGATTTCTTTCCATAAGTCATTTCCCCCCCATGTATCCATCTCCACCAAAGCTTGGCCACCATTACTTGGTTCAGAGTGTAAGGGTCTCGAAGGCTCAGACCCCTTGCCTTTTTGGGCTTCATTAGCCAGTTCCAGGAAAGGAGAGCCCATTTATTTGTTGTTTGAGGCCCTTGCCATAGGAATTTCTTAAATATATTTGTCATGTCATTGCATATAGTTTTGGGCACTGCTAGACTTGAAAGTTGTTAGATAGGAATGGATTGCAACATTGCCTTTAGAAGGGTGACTCTGCTAGCCATGTTAAGGGCTCGAAAGGTCTAGTTTTGAAGGTGACCTTGAATCCTGTCTAGGAGAGCCTTCCAATTTTCCACTTTGAGTGGGTTAAGGAATAAAGGAATGCCCATGTATTTTGAGGGTAGGGTTCCTATTCGAAAGCCCATTATTCTTGCTAAGAAGGCTTCAGATTGAGCAGCTGTGTTGAAGAAAACTATATCTGACTTGTCTTTATTGATCTGAGTTCCTGAGGCATTCATGAAATCTTGAAGGATGTCCAAGAGAGCCCTTGCTTCCCCGAGGTTATCTTGAAAGAACATCATAATGTCATAAAAAAAAGTTGTTGATGAGTTAAAGGAAGATCGTTTCCCCACATACGAAGGCCTTTGAATTGTCCTTCTTGAACTTTAGCTTTGACATATCTACCTAGACCTTCAGCTGCTAGGATGAACAGGAAGGGGGAGATAGGGTCTCGTTGTCTTAGCCCCCTTGTTGCATTGAAAGCCTCAGAAGGTGCTCCATTCAGGAGTATGGAGAACATTGGGGTCGATATGAAAGAGGAGATCCAGTTTATCCATCGGGGATCAAAGCCAAAGGCTTTCAGAATACTCTGAAGATAGGTCGAGCTTAAACGGTCATAGGCTTTCGATAGGTCTAACTTGATCATCATTCCTTTGGACTTAAGACTCTTAAGGGAATGGATAACCTCTTTAGCAGCGACTATACCATCCAAGATTTGGCGGACTTTGACAAAACCAGTTTGTTCCTGGGAGATTAAGGTCGGGAGGATCGGTTTGAGTCGATTTGCCATTATAGTTGAGAGGATTTTATATTTTACATTGCACAGTGCTATAGGTCTAAATCCCTGGGGCTCTTCAAAGTGATCCGATTTAGGAATAAGGGCTAAGAAAGTTGAGTTAAGGGTAGGATGTACCTTTTTTGTTCTTCTGGATTCTTCTACTACTTCTAGTATGTCTTTTCCTAGAATGGGCCACTTTGCCTGAAAAATTATGTTGTAAAGCCATCCGGTCTCGACGCTTTGTTTTTTGCCAGGCCTTTGACCACCTCCTCCACTTCTTCCAGGGTGATAGCTCTCATAAGGGCTAAGTTCTGGTCCCTGCTTACCAACTGAGGGATATGCCTAGTTATCCTGTTTATGGCTTTTGACCTGTCATGATTAGGTTCTGACATGGTATTTTGAACGTGGTTCACCAACAACTCTTCCATCTCTTCATTTTGCACCAACCGGTTTCCTCCCAGATCTATCAATGAGAATATTCGATTGTATTGTCTATATTGTATCATAGCTTTGTGGAAGAATCTATTGTTTCTTTCTCCCTCTTGGAGCCATTGAACTCTTGATTTTTGTTCCCACAAGATCTCTTCTTTCTTTCTTCTTTCCTCGATCCTGGTTAGTAGTTTGCCTTCTTCCTCCACTAGGGATCTCGAGCGGCCGTTTGTTATCATTTGTTGTTGGACTTGTTGCATCCTAGCCTGAAGCAGTTCCTAATCTCGCTGGATGTTTCCAAATTCCTCTTTGTTCCATTTCTTTATCTTTCCCTTGAGCCCTTTCAAGCGTAGCTGGAATGTATGCATTTTATTCCTCACCTGTTATGTGCTCGATATCCACCATTCCTTAATTTTATCTATGAAGGCAGGGTCCTGTAGCCAGAATGATTCGAACCAGAATGGCCTCTTGTTCTGTCCTTCTTTCATGTCTACTTCCAGCCTAATTGGCCAGTGGTCTGATCCCATGCATGGTAGGATTGACACTTCATAGTATACATCCCTACTTATCAGATCTTCCGTTCCCAAGAACTGTTCCAACCTGGATGCTATTTGGCGGGTTCCACCTCTGCGGTTGTTCCAGTTATGGGTATTGTTGATGGTTGGAATGTCTACTAGTTGCATCTCCTCTTGCATATCCCTAAACTGATCCATCTCTGGTTCTTCTATTCTTATCCCGCCTTTTTTTTCCTGCTAGTGAAGTTATCAGGTTGAAGTCCCCTCCTATGAACCATAGTTTTTCTATATGCATTTGACTTGGTTTCCTAATGCTCTGGATAAAGCTTTCTTTCTGTCCAGGAGTGTGAGACCCATATACTGCCGAGATGATAATCCATTCTTTGGTCCCTATGTTGCGAAATCTTCCAGTCATAATTCTTGGCATTCCTATCCAGTAATCTACCATTATCTTTGCAGGATTCCACAATATTGCAATTCCACCTACACTTCCTTTTGCATATAATGCTATTGCTTCATATTTTGGTTTCATTTTCCTAAGTATTTCCTCTATCTTCTCTCCTGCTACCTTTGTTTCCTGTAGGAGTACTATTTGAGGCATCTCTCTTTTCAATCGATCTTGTAGGTACCTTTGTTTACCTCAGCTGTTAAGGCCTCCTACATTCCATGAGATCACTATCATTCGGTAAATTTATTGAGTTGTTGGAATACCATTGAAAGCGGTACTACCCTTCTCATGTTTACCAACATCTCTCCCATTATTTGGATCAAATCTTGTAGATTTCTTCTCCCCCTTTTCTTCCCTCCTTTACTTCGACTGTGTTGTTCCTGAGATGTTTCTTGTTGCATGCCGAGCTTCTCCTCTATGTCTCCTTGCCTTTGGCCTTGGTTGGCCATATATTGTTGGAAGGTTTCTTTGTATAGTTTCTTATGATCCTCTGGAATGAATCTTTCATTGAGGTGCCTCCACTCATTCAAGAGTCTTTTCAGTACTACTTCCTCTGTGCTCAACTTGTCCCTGGCTGCATCAAATTCAATTGCGGTAAGATCTACTGGGTCTTGTTCTTCTTTTTCTGTCAGATCTATTTGGGATTTTCTCTTTGGGGTGGTCGTCGATTTAGCAGGATTGTTCTCCTTTTATTTGTCTGGATTCTCCATTGTTTCTGGATCGTATGAGGTTTCTCCTTCCTCTTGCAGCACCTCATATCTATTCTTATTTTCCCTTTGATTTTTACTATGATTTCCTGGGTTATGTTGCACTCTCGTGGTCTTCTTCTTATGCATGATCTCTTTGAACCCCTCATTTGCCTCTTGTGGGGAGTTCTTCTGCTCCTCCTTTAGATCTGATAGGCCCTCCTAGTTCATTGGACATGCTTTGTACAGGTGACCATACTCATGACACTGGCGGCAGTGAAGCGGAATGTGCTCATAATTCAAGGTTTGCTACCATATTTCTTCTTGGTATTCTAGTTCTATCGATTCAGGGATGGGCTCCGAGATATTCATATAAACACATATTTGGGCATATGAGGTATATCATCCCTAGTGTGTGGTTTCTACTATTTTAACAAATCTTCATATTGAATTACCAATGCCTTCTAGTATTTCTGGATCCCAGAAATCCATTGGGAGGCCGAAGAGTCGGACCCAAACAGGGGCTGCCATAAATTGCTCCTTATCTGGGTTATATCATTCCTCCCAATATCTCATGAACATCCCTGCATTATGGTAAAAATATGGACCATTTTCAAAGACCCTTTCCTTATCCTGTACATTTGAGAATATTACCATGAAAAATCCTCTGGCTCCCAATTTGAGTTCTATATGGCCTTTTGGTTGCCATATTTCCTGGATCCACTTTATCAGGTCTTTCTCTGTTGGACAGACTCCAATGAATTTGCATATCATCGCATGATCCTTCATATAACTGCGGTATTTCTCCAATTTGTTCAGTGGGATTAAAAATCAGGATTTCTCCGTTGCACATGGCAAACACTGCCCTCTACTTCTTGCCTGCCATCAGGCTCCGAGGATAGGACCATTATTAGGGCCGACGGCTTCAGGGGGACTAGGCTGATTTCAAGTTTTCTCGATTGATTCGCCGGCTATTATGTTTCAGGATGAGGGGATCTCTCCCCCCTGTCTGGGGCTTGCATCGCCTCTGTCAATTTACAAGTCGTTCGTCTCCAAGCTGAGCCCTCAAGGTTGTTAGAATTCTGTTGGACATCAAACCCTAGGTTGATTGCATCTATGTAGAGTGATTTTCATCCCAAAAAATTCTGCCCTTAATTGCTTTAGAGATTTATTTATTATAAATCTTTAAAACCTATCTTTTTGAGGTAAATTTAATAATATATATTAATAATTAATAATAAAAAATCCATTTTATCACTAATTAATGCCAATAAAAAATCACAACTATGTTTTTTAATTTAAAATTAAAGGCTGAAAAAATATACTTTATGGTTCAAGATTCCTTTAACATGATGCCCTCGAGAGTATTCGAGGAAAAGAGGATGCAATGTTCCGATAGGATATTGGTCCTTTGATATTTTTTTCATACTCATTATTTTTATTTCTTTCTTAAAAGTTTATCGACCATTCTTTTCATATTTATACAAATATTTTATAATTTATTTAATAATAATTATAATTAAATATTTAAATAATATTTAAATTGATTATCTATTTATAATTATAATTCAATTTTAGTGTAACTATATTAATATTTTAATTTAAAAAATAAATTTGTATATTTATTTATAACATATGAGAAATAATTCAAATTTTACTGTAACTATATTAATATTTTAATTTGAATATAAGAATTTTTAAAAATAAATTTGTATATCTATTTATTTAATAATATATGAGAAATAATTTTAGAGTTTTTCGGTTATTTGGACCGGTCATCTAACAACACCACAAATATGTTAGAACTATAGAGATATTTTTTATTCTAATGTTTGGTGGTTAATTGGGCTTGGGTCTTGGAAGTGGGTTTTGTAATGTCGGATATATGGAAGGAGTCTAATAGAGACATTTTTAGGAATGAGCAACAATCAACGGAACAGGTATAGACCAAGGCTAAACTAAATATTAGAGAGACCATTCTAGCAGATGTCTGGAGCCAAGAGGACTGGGAAAACCAACCCCAAAAAGTATGCATTCTTCTCAAATAAGAGTTATCTTCAGATATGATAGCCCATGCATTTTGGAAGCCATTGCCACTCCTGGTATCGTCTCCTTAAAAAATTTCATCCCCCCTCTAGGGGCTTTGTCAATATCAATTTTGATGGTACCTCCAAAGGGAACTTGGGACCCACAAGCTTGGGAGGAATCATCAGAGATTGAAAATATCAAGTTCACAGGTTTTTTGCTACAGGTTTTGGGATTGCTAGTAACAACGAAGTTGAGTTTTATGCCTTGGAAAGCGGCCTAAAAATTGCTTTATTTGTGGGATACAAGAAAATTCATATCAGTAGAGATTTGCAACTTTCCATTAAAATTGCATAGAAGTTGATTCAAGGAGCCCCTATGGAAAATATCATCAAGAGTTGGAGACTAATCAATTTGGTCCAACGAATTTGCCATCTCCTCAAATTATTTAGCTATGTTGTTCTCTCTCATACTCGCCATACTGTGAGTAGGGCAACATATTATCTAGTTTAATTCTAAGATAATTTTGTCTATTTTATAGGGTGGTGGAGGGGAGGGGGTGAGATATCTAGTTTAATTCTAAGACAATGTTGTCTATTTTATTTAAGAAGAGAGAGAATAAAATCATTTGTCCAATTGATCATTTTTCCTTATTGTAGATTAGACAATATGTTGGTTATGTGTAATATTATTTTCATGTTTGGTTCATGAATTGTACATTGATATGAAAAGTAAAAGTGCCTCATATGTTGTACACTAATGTGGAAGTAAGAGGGATGGAGCACAACTTTCGATTTTTTTGGGTACTTTATTGTGTCATACAAAATAAAAAGACTCCATTTATTTTAATGTGGAATTAAAAGGGATGTGGCACAATCTTTAGATTTTTTTTGGTAATATTTAGTGTCCATTTTCTCATAGTTTTAGACATGGTTTTTTCTTTCTACAATTTTGTGATATATGATTTTTAAGGTTCTAACCTAATTTGGGTCAATAGATTAATGTATTGTATGTCCTTAAATCCTATATATTGTATTATAATTAATTCGTTATCGTATTGTAATTAATTAATTAATAAAGTAAAAGTTAATTAATAATAATAAAATTTTTAAAATATGATTTAAACATTTTAATGATTTTCCCATTTAAACATAACAAAATAAATTTCCAAACATAATGTGATTGTTAATTTTTCAATTTATAAAGAAATTATATATAAATTATTTACTATAAATATTTTTAAAACCTACAGTAAATTTAATAATATATAATCCAACATATATTTTAATAAAATACATTGTATCACTATTAATGCCAATAAAAATCATAACTATGTTTTTCTTTTCTCTCTTTTTTTTTTTTCTAAAAAAAAATTAAGAGTCGGAAAAAATATTTTATGGTTTAAGATTCCTCTAACACGATGCCCTCGAATATTCGAGGAAAAGAGCATGCAATATTCTAATAGGATATTGCACTTTTAAGTTTGAGGTTGTAGTATATCCAGAGAGTTGTCGAGAAAGATTGAGATGCTTCAAAAGAAATTCATAACCTACAACCTCAAGATCAAGGGAAATAATCCCTATCCTATCCTCTTGATCGAAGTTGGCCTATCCCCCATTGAAAGCACGACTATGTTTATATATCTGTTGTATAAGAAGAATCTTTACAACATGGAATCCAAGAGGCTCCCAAAAATTGCTTCTAACTTTACTCAAAATCCCCACCTTCGCTTTTAGCGCAGGCGACATAAGGATGCCCGGTCTTGGCTCAACCACTAGGGGATTAAGGAGGAGATTTGGGAAGCAAGGATAGTGTCCAAGATACTATTACCTCCAATTTTAAGGACAATTTGTGGGATGTAAGGAGTTGGAGGGTAAAAGGAAGCTAAGATACTATAAGGAGGTGATCAACCCCACCCTCGATAACCATAATTATCTCTCTGTGTTGACCAACACTAAGAAAAAAAGAACAATGCTAGGATAATAACTAATTCTCATGAGCTTAGAAGTGAAACCAGGTGGTGTTCTACTACGAAGATTCCTTGGGACGATAGAATCTGCCAGATTTGCGATACTAAGAAGGTGGAAGATGAAAAACACTTCCTTTTAGACTGCCCGACTCTTACTCGCATCCGCTCTCAATTCTCTAACATTTGTCACACTTCCAATCTTCTTGACTTATTAAGCCATCCCAACTATAGTGATCTTGGAGCCCTTCTTTCGCTTCTTATTTATCATAGAAACAAGATTTTGAAGAATCACAATTAGATTCGTTTTCTTTTCTTGAGATCCGCTAGACCACATTGGTCTTAGTGGATGTTAATCATCATCATCATCATTTTTTATTTATTTATTTCTTAAAAGTTCATCAACAATTTTGTTCATATTTCTATAAAATATATATTCTCTTATTTTATTTAATAATATTATATAATAAATAATTTAAATAATATTTTATGTTGATTATCTAATTATAATTATAATTTAAATTTTAGTGTAGCTATACACATATTTTCAATTTTAGAACACAAAATTAAAAAAAATATTAGATAAAACATATCTTTATTTATTTAATAATAATTTATAATAAATAATTTAAATAAACAATTTAGAATATAAATTTAAAAAAAATCTTAGATAAACATATATATATAATGATAATAAATAACTTAAATAACAATTTAGGTTGATATATGGGAAATAGTTATAGAGTTTTTTTTTGTTATTTTAACATATCACCAAACAACGCCACATGGACGTTGGTACTATGGGTACATTTTTTATTCTAGTGTCTGATAGTTAATCTAGCCTGCACCTTGGTAGTGGGTTTTGTAATGTGGGATATATGGAAGGAGCATAATAGACACATTTTTAGGAACATGCAGCAATCAAAGGAACTGGTCTAGATTAGGATCAACCTAAATATTAGATAGATCATTTTAGCGAAGGTATAAAGCTAAGAGGACTAGAAAACCCAACCACCAGAAGCATGTATTCTTCTCAAATTAGAGTTATCTTCAAATATGATAGTCCCTGCATCATGGAATCTACCACCACCCTTGGTATCCTCTCCTTAGAAATTCTTTCCCCCCTCTAGAGGCTTGGTCAAGATAAATTTTGATGGCAACTCCAAAGGGAACCTCAGACTGGCAGGCTTGGGAGGAATCATCACATATTGGAAATATCAAGTTCATAGGTTTTTTGTTGCAGGTTATGCATTAGGGGAATTTTGAGGTCTAAAATGGGCCTCCTAAGAAAAATGTACAACCAAAATAAACATTATAAGGACCAATAAGATTCAAAATGATGATGTCAACCATGGGGGATGATTCACCATTTTTGGAGTAAAAAGGTAAAAAGATTATAAAATAATAAAATAATAAAACTACTTTTTCAACTCGTATTTTAAACTTATCTCCCTAAGGTTTTACTAAAATTTCGAGAGGGATTACTCGTTAGATGAAAAATTTAATTCCTCATACAAGGAGTACCCATGTTGCATACTTTTGATGGACCCTGCTACATGAAAAATGAGAAATACATGAAAAATCATGATTGCAATCACATTTTTCATGTATTTCTCATTTTTCGTGTAGTAAGGTCCATTGAAAGTATGAAACATGGGTATTCCTTGGATGAGGAATCAATTTCTGCATCCAACAAGTGTTGCTGCTCGGAATTTGAGTAAATCCATAGGGAGATAAGTTGAAAAAATAGTTTTTTCTTTTTGCCTTCTAAAATTTGACGACCTAATCTAATATTATTTTATTATTTCCACTATTATTTAATAATTTCCTTAGGAGGCCCATTTTAGACCTCAAAAATCCCTTAATGGGATTGCTAGAAATAACAACATTGAGTTTTATGCCTTGGAAAGGGGGCTGAAAATTTCTTTATTTGCGGGATATGAGAAAATTCATATTGATGGAGACTCACAGCTTTCCATTAACATTGCGCAGAAGCTAATTCAATAATCCCCTGTGGAAAATATCATCAAAAGTTGGAGACTAATCAATTTGGCCCAATGAATTTGTCATCTCCTCAAATTATTCAGATATGTTTTTCTCTCTCATACTCGTTGTATGGGAATAGGGCAGTGTATTATCATTAGGGGGGTAGATCGGAGGGTGGTTGGCCCCCAACCTCTCACATGGACAACCTAAAAGAGCTAGTGGAGATCCTAGAATCAAATTGACTGCAAGGAGGAATGGATGAAGAGTGCCGATATTCCCATGTGGGGGTGCATTCAGAAGAATCACGAGGCTTTTGCCTCTGTGCCCTCCAAACTCGTGAGTATGATTTGCATTGAATATGAAGGGTGATGTGGCCACCCCCATGCATGTACCCACATGCATATGGACCTGGAAATTTCCATGCACAGTCTTGGTTTGCAGCAGGCGGGTGAAGGGTAACATTATGTGTTTTTTCCTGTTAGGGGTGCATCAACTCCTCTCCCCGCCAAGGTTACTAGTGATCCTGTTATGGTGTTTAGGAACGATGGGAGGGGGAGTGTGTGTGCCACAGTGGAGTTATACGATGTCCAATAGGGAGAAGGAGCTCCCTACAATTGGGCTTCCATTCAAAATTACAACCTTGGGTTATTAACAACCATCTTCCACAAGCATACTTTAGGTGGGAACGAAAGCTATAGAATGGAGGGAGAATAAAATAACATACACTTAGAGGAGGTGTTATGCAACCAGCTCATAAAATAGAAGAAAATATAGATCAACGACTTCATAATAAGCCTCTTCGAGGGGGAAACCTCATTTACATTACACAAATGAACAATTCTTGGATGATTCAAATGACAAAACCTCCTTTCTATATATAGGGTCTAACGGGTCACAATATAATCAAAGTTGTAATAACAATAATAATATAAGGGCACAATAATAACAATAGTGGACTTCTATGGGGCACAATAATAACAATGTGGGGATAATTGGGGCACAACAATAACAATAAGGGGCTACAATGTCAATAGTAATGGGGGAATCACTAGTATTATAGGGACCTAACATGCCCCTCTCCTTCAAAAAAGTGTCGTCCTCAATGCTTGAGTAGTTCTGGATGCTTCTGTATAAAATTCTCATCCTCCCATGTGGAATCTTCAGCGGGTAAGTTCTTCCACTTGATGAGATACTCTGAAATTGATTGATTTCATAGCTGCCGAGTTCTTGTTTCTGTGACTGCTTAGGTTTCAATATGATTTTTCCTTCCCATCCAGTTCTGGAAATATTGTTTGAATTGGGAGCTTGTCACCTATAGCCTTCTTTAAGCATGAAACATGGAAAACTGGGTGCACTCAGGAGATGCAGGAAGCTCCAATTTGTATGCCATAGAACCAATCTTTTGCAACACCTTGTACATACCATAATACGTTGGTGATAATTTATTATCCTTCTTAGATTGCTTGAGGGACATTTGTTTGTATGGTTGTAGTTGTAGAAATACCCAATCACCTACATCAAAACTTCTTTCATTGCGATGTTGATCGGCCTGTTGTTTCATGCTATTTTGCGCCAAAGTGAGGTTATCCTTTAAGAGTTGGAGAACTTATTGTTGATGCTCGATGTGATCTTCCATTGCTTGAACCTTAGAATTTTCTCTTAAAGATGTTGTGATGGACGGTGGATGATATCCATAAAGTGCCATAAATGGGGTCATTTTTGCTGCAGTATGGAATGAATTGTTATAACACCATTCAGACAGAGTCAACCACTTGAACCATTGAGTTTGTTTATCATATATAAAACAATGAAGATATCCTTCCAAATATTTGTTCACTATCTCAGTTTTCCCATTATATTGAGGATGATAAGATGAAATATGAGCTAACTAAGTACCCAGACAAGAAAATAATCCAATCCAAAAATTTCCAGTGAAAATGGGATCTCTATCGCTTATAATAACCTTTGGGTTTCCATGTAGCTTTTGAATTTTTTCCATAAATGAAGTAGAAATTATACGGCCTTTAAATGTATGAGATAATGCACAAAAGTGTGCATACTTGGTAAGTCTGTCAACTACCACCATGATGACACTCTTTCCTTCAGAATTGGCTAAACCAGTGATAAAATCCATTGAAACCTCCTCCCAACGTTGACTTGGAATGGATAAAGGTTGTAACAGACTCGGGGTCCTAATTGTCTCAACTTTTTTTTGTCGGCAAACCAAATGTTCCACCACAAACCTTTGAATATCAGATTTAAGGCCATACCAAAAAAATTCCTTCTTAACCCTATGGTAAGATTTAAAAAATCCTGAGTGCCCTCCTAAGGGAGAGGTGTGCAATTCCAGAAGAATCTTTTGTTTGAGTTGGGAATTCTTACAGAGGTATAAGCGATCAAGTAACCATAACGAATCATATTTCCAGCTAAATGTATCAGATCTACTAGGATCTTGCTACAAATTTTGAATGAGTGCCCTCACTTCCATGTCATTCTTCCATTCGTCCCTTGCTTCATTTATCCAATCTGGTTGGATGATAGAGATGGAACAAAGCAATGCTTTCACATTCTCATCCTTTCTTGAGAGTGCATCTGTAACAACATTTTGCTTCCCTTTTTTGTCAATGATTTCGAAGTCATAACCCAACATCTTTGTGACCCATTTTGGCTTCTCTTCTGAAGATAATCTTTTTTCTAAAAAGTATTTAAGACTATCATGATTCGTTTTTAACTTGAAGTGTCTTCCCATTAGACAAGGTCGCCATTTCTTAAGTGCATGTAGTATTCCCAGCCTTTCCTTCTCATAAATATCTTTGTGTAAATACTTTCCTTTGATTGGATGACTTTCAAAAGAAATGGGTCTTTCTTCTTGCACTAAAACAACGCCAATTCCATTTCCTAAGGCATCACATTCCACAGTAAAGGTTTTTATGAAGTCTGGCATAGCTAAGACCGGTGCTTGGAAAATTTCCTCTTTAAGATGTTCAAAGGCCTTCGTTGCTTCTGGAGTCCAAGAAAATGCATCTTTCTTCAGTAATGTTGTTAGAGATACTGCTATTTTCCCATAATTCTTAACAAACTTGCGATAATACCCTGTCAACCCAAGAAATCCTCACAGATGCTTTATGGTTGTGGGGATTTTCCATTCCTTAATGGCTTTAATTTTGCTAGGGTCTACCTTAACACCTTCATGAGATACAATATGACCAAATATTCCACCTCCTATACTCCAAAGAAACATTTTGAGGTTTTTGCATATAATTGTTTCTCCTCCAATAGTTTGAGCACCCTGTCAACATGTTGAACATGATCCTTCCAAGACCTTGCTATAGATTAGTATATCATCAAAAAATACCAACACAAAGTTTCTAATGGTTTGAAAATAGAATTCATCAAACCTTGAAATGTAGAAGGCGCATTGGTAAGGCCAAAAGCCATGACCAAAAACTCATAATGACCCTCATGAGTTCTAAATGTTGTTTTCGGAATGTCTTCAGTCTTCATTCTGATTTGATGATATCATGAACGAAGATCCAACTTGGTGAAGTAAATTTCTCCATGTAATTCATCCAATAATTCATCAATGACAGGGATGGGAAACATATCTTTAATAGTGAGCTTGTTGAGCTCCTTACAATCCAGACACAGGTACCATGATCCATCCTTCTTGTGCACCAATACTACTGGAGCAGAGAAAGAACTTTGACTAGGTTGAATTATACCATCCTCTAACATTTCTGCAACCATACGTTCAATTTCACCCTTTTGGGTATAGGGGTGTTTATAAGGCTTGATGTTTGGAGGAACATTTACTGGAATCAAATGAATAGCATGATCATGATCACTAATAGGTGGGAGGCCTTTGGGAGTATTAAACACCTTGGAATGATCGTCCAAGACATTTTGGAGATCTGGAGAAATAGATGATTTCAATGTGGGAACTTCCAGTAAACATAACTTTGCAATTACACCTCGTTTTTATTTCTTTAGAAGCTTTGTCATGCCGTTAGATCTTTCCCGATTTCCCTATAATACCGCTTAATTCAACTTCCTTTCCTTCCCAACAAAATTTCATGAAAAATTCTTGAAAATTAAAAGCTATTGTACCCAAATATTGTAGCCATTGGACTCCTAATACAACATCAACACCACCCATTGGAATAGAAAGCATAAGACTATTCAATACATATTCTCCCATTGATAGCTTGACATTATGGCACTTTCCAGAGAAATTTATGGTTCCTCCATTTGCAACCATCACTTGACACTCTAGTGCTGGATATAGGGAGAAATTCATTTCCTTGGCTATCTTACAATGAATAAAATTATGGGTACTACCCAAATCAATTAACACTATTATCTTTTTCTTCTTGATATGTCCTTCTATCTTGAGAGTTTGAGAGTAGTAATTCCTACCAATGCATTACAAGATATGGTTGGATTCATTTCTTCTTTCTCTAGGTTTGATTCCTAATGTATGTCCTCTTCTTTTGACGTTTCTTGTTCCTTTTCTTCCTCCTCTTCATAATCTATGTAAAATAATTTCTTCTCAACACACTTATGACCTTTAGTGTATTTTCTATCACTACTATAACAAATTCCCTTTTCTCCTTTTTCTTCCAATTTTTGTGGTGTCAACCTTGTAGGTTGTGGAAGGCTAGGGGCAACAACGCTTCCATATTTATAGTTGTGAGTGGTAGGCTTCCTTGTTGCCATAATTTTTCTTTCAATTTTTCTTTCCAACCTGAATGCCTTCTCCAATGAATCAGGTTCCCAAAGGTGAACCTCATGTTGGATGTTATCCTTTAAAGTCCCTATGAACACATCAATCCTATGCTCCTTTGGAATATCAATTACCCTTATATTCAATTTTTGGAAGTCCTCAATGTGCTCCACCATTGAACCCTTTTGTTTGAGATTTATCAATTGGCTAAAGAAGGTGTTGCTCTTTGTATCCTCATAATGTGCTAACATTTCATCTGTAAAAATTGACGAAGTGACAATTTCTTTACGAGAGCAAAGCCATCGAAACCATACAAACTGATTGGGCTCCAAATATAAAGCTGCAATGCGTAGCTTTTGTGTGTTTTGCACATTATGGAGATCGAAATATTGTTCCATCTGTAGTATCCATGTTACAAGATCCTTGCCATCAAACTTCCTCATATTGATCTTTCGAACGTGGTGGGTCTTATTCCAATGTTAGAGTCTATGAAATCATGATTAACATTTCTTTTGTTCTCATCATGAATTTCCTCTACTACCTTTTGGCCATTAGGAAGCCTTTCTTGTAAAAAATTTGTCAAACCTTCCTTCAAACCTTCCACGTCTTTCTTCAAATCTTCAATGTTGTCATTCTTCAAATCATGATTAACATTTCTTTTGTTCTCATTATGAGTTTTCTCTACAACCTTTTCACCATTAGGAAGCCTTTCTTGTAGCAACTTTGTCAAACCTTCCTTCCAACTTTCCATGTCTTTCTTCAAATATTCAATGTTGTCTTTCACACCATTGATGCCATTCTTCAAACCATCCATCTTAGCTTCTGCTACTTTTTGTGAGAGAGAAATTTGTTGCACTTGGTCTCGTAATTTTGATATATCATGTTGCATTTCTTCCTCTTCTTCATGTGTCATAGTAGAGCTTTCAGGTTTCTAACTAGGTGTTACCATTTTCTTTCTTCATGGCATCAACTAATGATAATTTTCTTCACTATTCCCTTTTAATCACTTCAAACTAATTTTTCAAACAAAACTTATGCAAAATTTTAAAGAGACTACACATTTTTTTTTGTAGGAGCTTGATATTGAATCTAAGGTATATTTGAAATTTTAAATATTCGAGGTTTGAAATTGTGAACTGTGGTATCCCTCTGAGTCCTCTTTCCAGTGCCACTAGTCTGATCGAATTTGGATTCTCCAAGAAAGAGTTATGCCCAATCTCCCAGGATGACCTGATTATACAATTTTTCAGTAGAGTGAACTTGTACGAAATGCCACATATCATTGTGTCAACATTCAGACCTAAAAACGATGCACAAAAAACTAATGTACGCCCTCTTTATGTAGCTTCTTACGAAATTTCAATTTGATTCTCAGAGAGAAAGTTATGACAGTTTTTGCAAGGTCACCTGTTTGGGATGTAATTTGGTATCCTTCAAAAACCCTAACTTCCTTAGATCATATCTCTGAAAATATAGCGAGACAAGCTCTAAAATTCAGGCCCAAGGGTCAGCAAGATTTCTGATCAAATGGGTTTTTTTAGCTTCTAAAACTTTGTATAAAAATCGTTACAACGAAAATCCCACGATGGCTTGTTTGGAGCAGCGAAACCCTAGAATCCAAAGCTCTGATACCAAATTTTATGCAACCAACTCACAAAATAGAAGAAAAGATAGATCAACGACTTTAGAATAAGCCTCTTTGAGGGGGAAACCTCCTTTACATTACACAAATGAAAAATTCTTAGATGATTCAAATGACAAAAGCTCCTTTCTATATATAGGAGTCTAAGGGGTCACAATATAATCAAAGTCGACATAACAATAATAATATAAGGGCACAACAATAACAATAATGGGCTTTTATGCAGCACAATAATAACAATGCGGGGACAACTGGGGCAAAACAATAATAATAAGGGGCTACAATATCAATGGTAACGGGGGAATCACTAGTATTATAGGGACCTAACAGGAGGTACTTACATTTGCATAAATAATACTTAATTTCATGGATGTCAAAAGTACAATGGGTCTGTTAATTCCAACTTCATAGATTTCTATTTTCTTTATTCCAATTCAGTTGTCTTGTGACTAGTCTCTTGGTTGTGAGTCAGGTTGTCTTATGTATAGTGGATATAAGGACAGTGGTAGACTCGAGGGTGGTTTCCTTTTCATCTAGTATGCCCATATAGTATGCTTGAACTTAATCGTGGTGTGTTGTCGCATAAAAGTTGGTAGCTTGGTCACAGTGGTAGACTATGGATAAAGGCTTGGGGGTGGATATAAGTGGCCATGGTTAGTGTGTGGAGAACTTTTGGATAACAGAGTCTTATTTTGGGGTTTTCAGTGGAGTGCTTCAAAGAAGGCTCACCCTTCTGTTGTTTTTACCTAGGATAATTGAAAAAGCCTCTCTGAAGGATCCCAACATTTGTATGCTTTTCTTGTTTGCTAATGGCCACAATGTAATTCTAGATAACCCTCTAGCTTAGGCCTTTGTTACTCCCAGGATTTCTCATGATTTTAGTGTTGTTTTATGGGGGTTCTGGCTCAGGGTTTTTTCTATTTCGTTTGATCGATTGATAACTCTCAGAAACTGTATTGCGGTATTCTGGCCCACCTAGCTCTCTATATGGATGTTGGCCTCAATAGGTGATAGACAAACGCCGAGGTCGTGATGTGATGAGTGTGGTGTGAACTAGCAGTGCACGAGAAGTATTCATCCAAGTTTTTTCATACTTTTGACCACCAACAGTGACTCCTCCAGCTTTAGGCTTCACCTTCATTGGCCAATGACCATGTAATTGCAATAAATGTGGAACCGTCAGGGGGGTGGGTGGTCGAGGCCCCCAGGGGTGGAACCAAGAACATAAACATGCCAGGGATGTGGCGAAATATTTCCAATCCACAATCCCTAAAGATATTAGAAACAAGATGCATCATTTGGAGGAAATCGCCACTAGGGGCCAAGATGCATTGTCTAACATTGAACTACCTGAGGAATTCAGACAACTTATAATGGACCCAGGACACACTGGAGGTCATTGTAAGTAATATCTCTAGGCTTTGTTCCTGTATCGGAAAATTAAAACTTTAATGGGTCAAATTTTAATGGAAAGATAAGTTGATTAGTATGACATATTTGCTCACTTGGATGATGTAAAATGGAGCAACACAATGTGCATTTTCATATGGAGAGAATGGATAATTGGTTGGCTAAGATCGAGCGACACATTCCATGTTTGGCTACGTAACTTGCACCTCTAGGTTCTAGTTCTTGGGATCCTGAACCTATTAAAGAATTATGTTCTTGATGGTGTTTGTTGTTTTTTTTTTTCTGTTATAATAGGTTTATAGACTCTTCAATGTTGCTACTGCAAATGTATCTCTTTCAATTTTGGGAATGTTACTCCATAAACAAGTGGTTAAAAACATGGTTTCCCATTGGGCAGGTTGAGACCACTTGTCATAATGCTGCAGGATAGTGCTTGAGATGCTAATGTAATGATGCTTTGATTTTGATAATATAAGGGGACACCAAACTTACAAAAAAAAAGGGTTGATTATCTAAGATATAATTATAATTTAAATTTTAGTGTAACTATATATTAATATTTCAATTTAAAATTATAAAATTAGAAAAAGAGGAGAAGGGACATGTTTTTTTTTTGAAGTTCCGAGGAAATATTCAAGTAGATCCACCTGAAGGGATCACTTCCTGTCGTTTTATTAACAGATCCTAACCTCGAGGGTGTCAAGGAGAATTGACCTTGTGACCTTCGATTAGCAAGATGATTTTAGCAACAAGCACTCGACCAATTAATCTAACCCTCAGGGTTCCTCTTAGATAAAACACATATTTATATATTTATCTATGCATTTTGAATTTAAAAATTTTGTTATAAAACTAAAGATGAGAAGGGATTCTCAGATAAAATGCATATTTATATATTTATTTTTTCATTAGTGTTCAAATTCTTATAAAGATATTGGTGTTATCTAAAGGTACTTCCTATATTTATATATTATGGATTGTAATTTTTTATCTAACTCTTTTGTTGGCTTGTTGAGCCTTGACTCAGGTTCGGAAGAGTTTTAGCCAAACAAATCCCGTACTACCGGCCCTTTCGGCAACAATCTGTGGAGTGTAGACTGAGGTCTCACGCGAGGTAGTATGGGAGGGTGTTGGAACTAGGTTTCTGCACCCTACGGATGTCTTGATGAGATCTGGATGGCTCGTAACCTGATCTACGCACTTCTGCTATTTCGCGCAACAGTCTGGCCTTCGTGAAGATCTGCGAAGGGGTGTTTCTTAGATCCTTAGTCTTATTACAGTTATTATAGATCTGATTTATTCTTTACGGTCTTTAATTGAGAATTTAACAGTTTAACCCAGTGTGCACAATCATATACTTCATAAAACCATAAAATAAGCATAAACATTCAGATTTGCAATCAGGTACACAGTAGTTCAGGAACACTTATCTTTATTAATCTTCCACTTAGTACAATACAATTCCACCCTGCGCACACAGCTGCAGGGGTCCACACACTCAGCTGCAGACTTTACCAGGCCTCTGCTTACACAGCTACAGAGCCTACTCTACCCTCTACTACTCACGACTTGGACTTATAGACTCAGATTACTCTTGCTTTCGCAAACCCATACATCAAAGCTATTATCCAAAAACTTTCTTCTAAACCTAGACCCTTGCTCTATTTATACATTTCCATGGTCTGCAGACCATGGGCAAGTCGACACATTCTAGATTAATCTATAACATTTTAGGGCGGACTACCCTTGGACTTAACCCATTACAATTTGAGCTTCGCACAATTCGCGGAACTTTTACCATACTTTTACCCAAAATTGCGGGCTTTAAGCCCCAAAACCATTACTCGAGGGATCCACTGCCCAACAGGCCCCCAACACAATCATCGTGACTCGTCCCAAGTCACTCCGCTGGTGCGGTGATCTTTGCGCGGAGGTTATTCAGCAATTTCTACGCTTTGCTTACTCCTGCAACACATTTTCTGCCATCTGTTGTATTTGTTGTGCACAAGCCTCTGATACGTCATTATCAGCTTCACTTGCTTCTCTGAGTTTGTATCCTGCCTGCATATATGGTGGTAGCATTATCGCCGAAGACACTTGGGGAACATTTTCCTCTTCCTCATCTTGGGCTTCAATCTAAGCTATCAGATCTTGGAGATATTCCTTGTCCTCCTCGAGTTTAGTAGTGCTTGTCTTACCCTTTTCTACCATTGAAAATTTACTAAGTTGTGGTGATGCCCGTACTAGCCCCATAGCTTGTTTATTTTTTCGAGGTCGCGGTGTACATGGAGACTTTGGAATCTCTGGGGCAGCGACCTCCTTTTCCAGCTCTTCTTGGGTCAGATAGGGTTCTTCCATGAACCTTGCTCTGGTTCTAGACATGATTTTTATCCTAGATTCACTCGGGCACATATACATGGGCGGCTAGTTAGGGTTTTTATAGGACCGTGTGAATTCGAATTCGACCCTTCCCTCCACTTCTGAGTCATTAACATCTTCCTAGTGGTAGATATTTTCGTATCTAACTCGGAATGTTTGTCTTAATGGCCCACCACCAGCTCCTCTCGGCCATAAATCAAATTTCTTGTCATGAATACTGCTGTCAACAGTCACCCCCCAGCCCCTCCACGCAGCAGTGCAACCCCTTATTCGCGACCGCGATATGGATGACAGACTGGTCCTGTGTGGAATGTTCTTTCCGTGTAGCTTTCGTGCAAACTTGTTTATAGTCCTACGGCTTCTTTCAACTGCTTGAAGCACTGAGACTGGACCTCCTATGGATAGTCAGGTGGTTGCACCCCCTATGCGAGGCTTCCACTTCCCTGTTAGCCCGGGCTGCAGGCACCCTTTGCGTACCTTTGAATCTAGTAGTGCATCGCATTCTATGCTTCCTCGTTCAGTAGGGTGTGGTCGCAACCATGATAGCAGGGTCGCAGTTCATTCAAGTATCTTAGGAGGGCTGGCCAGGTCTGGCCCCCTTAGTTTCAGATTCGCACAGCCCGTTAGTGCGACTCCAATTTTTATTTTGCTGATTTCCTCGTCTAGCCTGGTTCTTTTCCTCCTTAGCCTTGCCCATTCTTCATTAAGTTCGCGAAGTCTCAAGCTGCCACGCCAAATAGCTTCATGCAATCGCCGAATTCCTTTGCCCAGGTTAATCCGAACTGCAGGGGCGGTGATTGGGGAAAGTTTCTCTGCTTTCTTGGTTTCATCCATTCTGAGCGCAGATAGGGTCATCTTCGCATGCCTCATTTTGTTTATGGTCCTATATGCCCACCAAACCCTTGGTATGCACAGATTTGCATACGGCTACATCCCTCGTCGTAGGTAGGTTCCCAAACCACTCTGTCCTGGCTGCCTAGACCACGTTCGACGCTGAGGGCCCCTAACCCGTACATGTGGCTGCCTTTTACGGTCGCGCCTATTCCACCTAATCTTCCCAGGTGCTCTCCACCCTTGTGTAGCTACTGCGCGCAACACCTTTTCTTGTACACTGTGCTGCTTCTGCTCCATAAATGTAGTTCCCCAGCAGTCTACAAATTCTTCCCTATTTGTGGTGCCATCCTCTGATGGCAGTGTCCTTCCTTCGGCTGTCACATGCCGCAGCGATCTAATCATGATATTACAATTTAGTGTTGTAACTTCATGCAATCGTTTCTGCCATCGCTCTATCTCTTCATCTGAATCCGATGTGCAGGAACTGTCGCGTTCCCATGAAATTCTTCCATCCGCCATCGGATTCATGCGGTCCTGGTCTTGCTCTGTTATCTAGTAAATGTAGTCTAGTTCATTATCACTGTCCTCATCATGCACAGGTTTAGTGTAGCGTGTTCCTTCAGCTGGATCCAATGGAACAATTACACGTAGCGACTTTTTCTCGAAAATCATTTTTCGCTTCTTCAGGTTGATGACTCCATTCATGCCCGTAGCCCAATCTATCCCTAATAATGCGGGGTAAGGGTTACTGTCATCCACAATCTCTATTACCTCAAAATCTGTCTGTGTACTCATGCCATTCATATCCACAGTTACCCCTTGTAGTCTTCCCATGGGTATGATCTTCTACTGATTTGCCATCCTCAATTGAATAGGAGACCACTGTAATGCGGGTCGCCCCATCCATTCCCAACTCTGTTTTGGTAACACATTCGTGTCCGAACCTAGGTCAAGAACTACCTAATCCATCTCATATTCAACAATATGTGCTGTCAACCGCATTTCCCTCCCCGTACGCAAAGTCTGCTTTCCCATCTTTCGGACTACACACAGTTCCCCTGGGCCTGCGCACTTAGTGATCAACTCTTGGAGTCCTTGAACTGCCTCATTGTCTCGTAGCAGCTTCATGTAGGTCTCTAAAAAGGTAGTAATCATAGATGGATCCATTCCCGGTTCTGGTTGCTTCTTACTACCTGAGGTAGAGACATCCACGAAGCTTTGCGTAGCTTCCATATCTATCTCCTTTAAGCGTCCCGAGTCAAGTTCAAACGCCTTTGTAGGGGTCTTGAGGACCCATACATCATCCCCAGGTTGCTTTTCCTTATCCTCCCCTATATTTGCAGCACTGCTAAGTACCATGTTCACATTAGGGTCCTCTTCGTGTGGTTCGGACCTCATCATTTGGATATTTTGAGTTGGAGTAGGCTGTAGTATCCCTTTCTCATGCATTTGGGCGATCAGAGTCGAGCAATCTACCATTTCATGATCAAACTGTTCACAGTACGGACAAGATATTCTCGTTGGGTTGGTACAATCGTGCACGTAGTGCCCCGGCCCGTCGCAATTATAACAGATCAGATGTCCATGCCCTCGTCCAGGTCCCATTCCTCCTCTCCCTCGTCCACGTCCTTGGAATCCTCCACGTGCCCTTGCAGCTGGATCGAAACGTCGCATTTCAGTCTGCATTCGGTATGTCGGGGTTCTATCCATCATTAGTTCATAGCTCCGACACATTCGCTCATCGTGGCCCATCAATCTACAGAAGTTACAGTACAATTGCTGCGGAGCCTGGGTATACTTTTGCAATAGGTGGTAGTTGTCCGTTGCGTGCTTTCCTCCTACTTGACAAATCGTGCACCAAAATGCAGGGGACGCACTCGACACTGCTTGTACCTCCAGCCTCACTGGCATCGTTCCCCCTCCTGCCAAATAGTTCACGAATATAGGACAGTGATCCTTATCGTGACCCTGGCCCTTACATTTTATACACCACACTTCTTCGCGCACCTCTCACTGGGGCGCCCTATCATTCTTCAAACTCTGCATCTCTAGGCATAGGTTTTGTAATTGCACGTGGATTTGTTGGACTCCCAACCTAGGATCTTGTATTGGCATTTCATGCAACCTCATTGTTATTTCTAAAGCTTTAGCCTGGTTCGAGATCTTTTGTTGTGACAACGTCGTTCTTAGGTGCGGTGTTAGGGATGCCACAAACTAGGCACGGTGCTACGCATCTAACAACGTCATATTAGCTTCACGGATCATACTTTTCAGGCACTGATCCAGATCCCACAGTGTCTCACTTGGAAGCATCACAATTTCCTTAAATCCAATGATTGACTAAGTTTCTGATTTTGGTTGACTAAACTATTTGTTCAATGCATCTTGGATCTTTGTTATTCCAGCATTCGGATGATCACTAGAGTGCTTAATATACCACGTCAACGCGCGATCCTGCAACGCGCTCACCAAGGTAGCCTTTGTAATGTCATCGTCTGTAACGCCTTGGGCTTCCCATATTGCCTTTACCACAAACCATAACTGATCTGGTTCCTCATTTCCTATGCCTCTAAACATGGGCAATTTGATCACACTCACCATTCCAACCCTTGGAGGTGGTGGAGGTGGGGTAGGTGGAGATGGGGTGGATGGAGGTGAAGAAGGCGATGGTGTGGATGGGGGCGGTAGCTGTGGAATGCGCTGCTTTATCAATTGGACTGCACTTCTCAGAGAAAACCCAGCAAGCTCCTCCCCGCTTTCCCACGAAAATGAAATCATGGTACTGTTCTCTAATCCTTCGATCCCTTGGTAGCCTCTTCCACTCTGCGTTACCCCAGACATCAATGGATTCGAATAACCCGTTTTTCACATAACAACATTTTAATCCAGGTATTCAATTATTTGATGTACTTACCTCGCGGTCCTTTGAGAAAACGCCTTTCGGCTTCAGTTGTGTCTATCGTGAATTCGGTGATAAACCCTCCTATTATCCGATCCAACCAATGATCTACAACCTGCACGATCTTATCTTTAGATGCCTCTAGCCTGCGTACTAACTCCGGAGTCCACACTATCGGTTGAGCAAGCTTACACCTTCCTATGATGTCTGCTAGCATCGCGATCCACTCATACAGTTCCAATGAGAAGGACACGAAGAAGATCTCGTGGATTTCTGTGTATATGTAGCGATCCAGCCACCTCTTCTCAGATATCTGTGAGGTTTTGTTCTCCTGCACCACGAACTCGTGAATCTTTTGATCCAACCACTCTTCAATCTCTTTTTTCGTAGGGTTCCAGTGTTCCGACATCAGACATCCCTTTAGGCAGATCCCGGTCCCAGCAACGGAACCATTTGTTGGCTTGTTGGGCCCTGACCTAGATTCGGAAGAGTTTTAGCCAAACAAATCCCGTACTACCGGCCCTTTCGGCAACAATCCGTGGAGCGCAGACTGAGGTCTCACCTGAGGTAGTATGGGAGGGTGCTGGAACCAGGTTTCTGCACCCTAGGGATGTCTTGATGAGGTCTTGATGGCTCGCAACCCAATCTACGCACTTTTTCTATTTCTTAGATCTTTAGTCTTATTGCAGTTATTATAGATATGATTTATTCTTTATAGTCTTTAATTGAGCATTTAATAGTTAAACCCAGTGCGCACAATCATATACTTCATAAAACCATAAAATAAGCATAAACATTCAGATCTGCAATCAAGTACACAGTAGTTCAGGAACACTTATCTTTATTAATCTTCCGCTTAGTACAATACAATTCCACCCTGCGCACACAGCTGCAGGGGCCGTGCACTCAACTGCGGACTCTACTAGGCCTTTGCGCACACAACTGCAAAGCCTACTCTACCCTCTACTACCCACGACTTGGACTTACAGACGCAGATTACTCTTTCTTTCGCAAATCCATACATCAAAGCTATTATCCAAAAACTGTCTTCTAAACCTAGATCCTTGCTCTATTTATACATTTCCATGGTCCACGGACCACGGGCAAGCCGATACATTCTAGATTAATCTATAACATTTTAGGGTGGACTACCCTTAGACTTAACCCATTACAATTCGCGCTCCGCGCAATTCGCGTAAATTTTACCATACTTTTACCCAAAATTGCGGGCTTTTAGCCCCAAAACCGTTACGCGGGGGATCCACTGCCCAACATCTTTATTATTTTTAATGTTGTAATGTCATGTTTCTATGTTAGTTTATTTTGGATTTTTAGTTTTAGCTTGGGTGGTTGGGAACATGGTTTATTCTCCCTTTTATCTAGGTTTATATTATGCAAAGGGACAAGTTTACCTATTGTGATATGGTTAAAAGAGTAGATTACCTCTGGATAGAGGTTCACACCCCTGGTATGCCTCTGGATGCCTCCGCTCTTACTAAGTCATTAGTTTCCTACTATGTGTTGGCTTCTTGTTGTAGCACTAGCCTAGAGGCTGTAATGGAAACCATTTAGTTTTGAATATAGTCTCAGCTTATGTAATCTCAACAAATTACCAATTCCTTTAGATCTAAAAAACAAATTAATTTATTCATAAAATTATGTAAATAATGATTATTTCTTCTTAGAATATATCATGAAATGAATTATACCAAGTTAGGATAGAAATAACTAATAATAAATCAGTACTTAATCATTATTTTTTTTTTCAAATTAATTTAAATTTGAATTTGAATTTTCTATATATTTATAGATATAT
>APFE030622705.1:26541-65646 GCA_000404065.3 Pinus taeda
TAATAATAATAAACCTTCATATAAATAATTACAGATGGACATTAAGTTCATATAAATAATTACAGTTTGTATAAATAATTAGAAGAAACACAACTAAATTTTTGCATAAATAATTATAAGAAACAAAACTAGTCATAAAGTAACTCCATACAAACAAATAATGAAACTTCACCAATTTTGTGTAAGTAACTCCACATCAAAAATAATGAAACTTCATATAAATAAATAATAAAGTCTTCACCAACTCTGTGTAAATAATAATGAAACTTCATATAAATAATAAAGTCTTCACCAACTCTGTGCAAATAATTATAGGAAACAAAACTAATCATAAAGTAACTCCATACAAACACAAAATAATTTGGTAAAAGAAAATACTATCATAGTTATTTCTAAATCTAAATCTTTGTATTGATCATTAGTCTAGTTGAACTTTTTCCGGAATAATAAAAAAATAAAATCTATGTAATTGTTAATTAATTTAACGTTGGTGGTTTGACTTTAATAATATATATTTATAAAAAGCGTAGTTGAATTAATAAATATTTTAGTTTTTTTATTAATATGCCGTGAAACTTGGTAGAGATTTTTTAAAAGTGTAAATTTAAATAGTGTAATTTATAAAAATTGAATGTGTGGTAGAATTTTTAGAAAAATCATAATCTTATTCAAAATTATATTTTTAAATTTTAATAAAATAAACAAAATACCTGGATCACGTACCTTCATGTGACTTCCCGCAATACTGTTCACAATATTCGCATGGTATCAGATGTATTCATCACTCATCAAATATTTCCATATTTAGGTTGAATACTTCTTCATGACTCGACGAAAAGTTGAAGTATGACATCATTCATCAAATATTTTCCTAAATGGATGCTGAACACCTTGAAGTTTTTAAAGTTAATATTATAAATATTTTTATTATTTTAATTTGATTTATATTATTAAAAATAATTTTTAATAAAAGTTTAAAAAAAATGATATTTAAAATTTATATTTAATAAAATTTTTAACAAAATTTTGGTAAAAATATATATAATATATATATTTCTGTGTTTTTTGTTGTTAGTTGTTGAAAAAACAATATCTTTGTGTGTTTTTTTGAAAAAACAATATGTTGGGTTGTATTGTACATGTGTAGTAACATATAACACTAACACACTAGTGTCTCTTATGAATTACACACTAATTAGAATTACAAATTTTAGATATTAATATTTTGATGTGTTATCTCAATATTAGTTGTTAACAAGTTCGCGTTGCATACGGCATACCTGCCAAAAATATATGAGTGTTAGGTGTTAGATTTAGGGTGTTAGATATTGTTAAAACAAAGCAATGACATATGTATATCTCTAGATTTCGTCTCAGGTAGAAAAAATGAGAAACATCAAGCAGGAGCCATAACGTTGCAGATAGCATAACTGCCGAAATAGCCGAAATTATTTCCAAATGATTTTTGTATTTGTCGAAGTACAACGCTGAAATCATAAGCAGATTAATTTTTTAATTTTTTAAAGCTGAAATCATAAGCGGAGTAATATTTTATTTTTTAATAAATAGATATGTGTATATTGCTCGGAATGCAGTAACCTTCCATAATTAAAGCAGTGGCCATTGCTCGGAAAGCATTAACTTTCTATTATAAAATCAAATCAGTCGGTGGATAACAATGAAACCGAAAGCCTAAATAGATCTGCCAATGATGAGAAATTGAAATTGTGCATTGCTCGCTTTTTACTCATAAAATTGTCAGTGAAATTCTAGGATCCACTGACATTAGTGAAATTCCAGGATCTGTGGACAACTATTGATAATAATATTCAGGACCAATTAAGCAAAGTTATATCAAAACCCTGTCATGATTATATTTTCCCATCCATAAATTTAGATTTAGAAATCCAAGTTAATTAAAGGCTGACTCCTCTCATTTTACTCTCTGTGTTTCTTTTACATTCCACATCAGTTACTAGTTTCTGTGTTTCTTTCAGATTTCACATTAGTCACTAGATTTGTTGTTCATATTAGTCACTGAATTTGTAATTCATTCTAAGATACACTATATAAGATCCTGAAGTTGGAGAGCCCAATTTAGGCAAGAAGGTTATCATTAATTTTTAATTATAAAAATGTTTTAAGTCGGCATTATTTTTTAATTCTAGAATTTATTGGAAAAATTTATTGAATGCACACGGGCATCAACATTATAACATATCCATTATATTAAAAGATCGACACATCAAGCATCCATGCAAAGCACCATGGAAACAGGTAGACATCTATACAGACCGCTGTTAGCTTGGCTCAAACATTATGAAAGAGAAACATAAAGAATCAAATCATTTTTTGTGCCTCTTAAGCTTTTTTGAAGTCCCAGGATTTAACTGTAAGATATGGCTGAAAACAGCTTACCTCTTTTCACCGAGAAAGCTAAGGTTGAGCCACCCCAGGAACCCACGCTCCCTTAGTTCATTACGAGCCTTCCTCCAATTAACTGATGTAAATCCTTGTGCAGACCAAAACAAGACCGTAACTAAATGATATAGACTTAAAAAAAGCCCCAATACAGGTGTCGAGGATCAGATATAAAAAAAAAGTCAATGAAATTAATTTGTAGTCAAAGCGATGGCTATAATACCTGCTTCGGCAGGTATAATAAGGAACTATGCCCTTATATAAATAACAATTAAAAAAACATTCTTAAATAGGGAAAAGAGAAGTCGGTGCACTCATTTCTTTTGAATAAAGGCCAGTGCACGACATCTAGACCATAAATATTAGCTGAGAAATCTATTTTAAAAGAAAATTGCAAAATAAGACATCGGACAGAATAAGGATAAAATTGCAAAAAGCATCTTTGCAGAAGCCTAAAGGCAAAGGACGTACTTTCTATTGAATGTAATTTGCTGCATTTTCCAGACCATCTTCAGCAGAAAAGTGATCCATAAAAACTTCAGGAACATACTGTTAGCAGCTGTGGCTGGAGCGGCAGCAGTTTCATGACTGACTGTCCTTAATTCAGTAGTTGTGATGAAATACTTTGATAAAGAACCCTCTTTTGTCTCTGCTCATAGAAAGTATGTTAAGGATCACCTACTTGTTACAGCAACAGTGTTGAAAATAACTAACAGAAAAATAGCAACAGTGTTGAAAATAACTAACAGAAAAATAGCAGCATTGCAATCTGATGAAAAAATAATTAAAGTTATTCAAAATCCTTGTCAATATGTATTTGAGTTATTAAGTCACCCATATGTTCATATTCTCTTCACAAACAAAAGAAACATTCTGATACAGATTGGTGATAATCCTTGTTAAACAATGTTTTATTCTGCTGTTTAAATAAATAAAATGTGCCATGAACAGAAAGATAAAACATCGATTGTGTATAGGTTGTTTATATTTGATAGAATGCGCAACTAAAACGGGAATGCAGAAGGTTAATTGTTAATCTAAACCAATCTTAAAAGGATGCAAGAAAGCGTAGAGGTTAGATGAATAGGTTGGTATAAGTTACCTATTTATCTGGGATACAGATTTCTACGTTAAAAATATCAAACCAACTTTCCCCGAAATAGTATGGCCTCGGCTAAGATATTCATCTACAAGTTCGCAGAACTGTAAATGAAACCTACTTCTTAGAGCCAAATATCAACCCAGAAAAGAAAATCCTCAACTGGTGCACTAAGGTCTTTATGGAAAGAGAATAGTAAAAAAACTGATGCGAAAGTCGTGACCCAGAAGGAAAATGCCGCTATATACGATCGGAGGAGACAGAGAATTGAAGATGTCTGTGGAGTTATGATACGATACAAATCATACGAATGGAACATGCAAGTTCATGTGAAGACCAGGTGTTCATGATCAGAGAACCATCCCCGAAACAGATGCTACGTGTCCAATGAAGATGATACCCGCCTGGTCCGCTTAAAAGCAAATTTGACGTCGGCAATAAGACCACAAAAACTTTGGTTAAAAGCCCAATTTCACTTAAAAGCAAATTTGACGTTGGCAATAAGACCCCAAAGCTGAATAGCCAATGAAAACCATCGAAAAATATTTAAATGATTTTAAAAATTCACTTTTTGCGTAAAACTTTGGTTAAAGTATTGAATAACGGTTGATATACAAAAAGTCAACGAAATTAATTTGTAGTCAAAGCGATATCGATCACTATAATACCTGCTTCGGCAGGTATAATAATGTATAGATGAATATATAATATTAGGACTCATATAGTTTGTTAGATTTTGAGGTGAATAAGTCTCCTAAATAGATTAGTACATTGGATTGGGTATAAGATTAAAAACAAATATTTTTAAATTTTTTTTTAGAGAATTTTCATTCTTAGTGTTTGATTTTCCTATTTCAAACACTAATGTGCTTTGTTACTTAAGAGTTTTTCCACTACAATGTAGGACGGATGTACTTCTTTTGTTCTTGCTTATTTACAATGTTGTATTGTGTTATCATTTTGATTGTATTATGATGTATTTCTAATGCCAAGAATGCATCATGACATAGCCCAGATGTGTTTTTGAAGCATGTGAATATGAGGCACCTCAAAAATAATATTATTGCACTTTAAATATATATGCACACCACTAACATGGTTAAATAGTGACATTTCTATCCATGTTGGTCATGCATGCACACATGCGCGCGCACACACACATGCATACACGTTAAGCATTAATATTGCTAAGGGTTTCAATATGAATACTATATAATGTGTATATGGTATGGTACACTTTGGCATGAGTGCAACATGATGGTTAATTAGCATTTCATAGTGCACTACTACCATGATTGTAGCTTGTGTGTGAGTAAATTATCTACATATAGACATGCTAGTAAACTAACATCACATTAATGTGTTTATGGCTTATCAATGTGCATATTAACATAAGAGCACTGGTTAAGTTTTAATTAATACTTTATATTTTTTGAAATTACTTTTATCACTAGGCATTAATCATTACATGTTTTTATATTCTAATTTATTTTGTGAATGAGCCTCTAGAACACCACTAATCACTTAGGATATTTCACTCGTGTGAGATGGTATGTGGGCACATTCCACACCATTTTACTCCAAAATCATGTTCTCTCCTTCATGACATTGTCCTCCTCAAATATCTGAGGAGGGAGTGTCACTAATTTTGGAGAATATATTCATACCATAAATGATCTATTGGTGAAATAATTGGCACCATTGCTTTTGGGTTTGGCATGATTGATGGTTTAACCTATTAGCACTCCGTAATTTCTTAAGGCTGCAAAAGAAACCCAGAGGTAACCACAAAACCACTTTTAAGTTTAGAAGCTAGCCCTTCTAAACTCAGAGAGGGATCTATCTGTCAGATTGAGCTTTGTTGTGGTGGGATTTTAGGCTAGATATAAGGTTCAAAATTTGGTTTTTTGAATTGTTTGGTTGAGGTTGCAAGGTAAGGTCGTTGGGCAATGGTGTCAAAGTCTTGGAGTGATCAAGTGCATGAATATCAGACCAGAAATAATAGGGCAAGGTAGGCAGACCGTTGGATCTTCAGAGCTTGATGGAGTGATAGGGAGGAAAAGCTTAAGAATCAATTAAACATAGAGAAATGTTGTGTGTGGAGCATGATTATTTAGAGGTCTTTGTTTCAGCCGGATGTATACCCCAGGAAGTTTGTACACCCCTCCATGCGGGGGGGGGTGCGTGGGGACTTGCCCCCCCACGGGGGTCCGGGGGGGCCGATCCCCCCCGACTGGAGGTCCGGAGGCCAGCGTCCCCCAGGGGGGGGCTGGGGGCAGCGCCCCCAAAGCTAAAACAGATGTAAATTTGCCTTGTAAAAGTATAGTAATTTCTAGTCAATCTGGGCCGTTCATTAGGCAGATGATTCTGACGGTAGAACTTTATGTTTAGTTTAGGGTTTTTGCCCTAGAAGGCACCCCTCTCTTGTATGAGGCATTGTATTTGAGGCTGTGTAATAGATGTGTATTCTATGTGTGAGCGAGAAACAGAGAGGTGAGACTGTGAGAGAAAACAGAGGATATTACAGCGGATTTGTGTGTAGTTGTGTCTCTTCATTTTGCTGGATAATAGAAAGGAAGGACTGGCTGTTCGGGGTGGATGTAGCCCAAACTGGGTGAACCACGTATATCTGTGTCTCTCTTGTTTTATGCGCTTTCTGTGTTTATATTTCTACAATATTTTATGTGTTCCATTGCTTCGTAATATATAATTTTCTAACAAGAAATTAAGAATTCTATATTTAATTTTAGTTCGAAAACATATATATTGATTAAAAGCCAAGGCATAGTGTAATTAAACAAGTTTAACCCATAATTTTCTTTTAAACAATAGAGAGAATAAACACATATGAAAAAGAACAGAGATATTACAGAATTACAAGTAGAAAACATGTCACCAATTAAGCCTGACACATGAATCTTGGAACACTGTCTGTATTAATGAAAAATGATCACTTTAGCTCAGTTAATAGATTTACATCAAATGGCAGTCCTTTCTTGCTACAAGTCCCAACATTTGTACTTCGACTTGGGAAGTACTTATACAAAATTATAAAAAAATATCTTGAGTTAAAACCTCAAGATCTTTTACAAAATATCCTAAACTTCTTGTAAAAATAGAACAAGAATATAGATAACTGAAAAAACTGTGATGATCTAGCACTATCTTCGAGGCTTGTTATTGATGACTGGGCCTGGAAAAGTGTTCCTCTGTTATTGACGGTAGAACAATTTTTACTCCAATATTTGACATAGCTGGTCCCATCTGTCTTCATTTGGAATTGGCATTTCAACCAACTTTAAGTAAGTCTCATCTACCTCGGCATATTTCTAGAAAGTTGGTTTGACCATAAATAAATGCTTGATTTAAGCTCTGATATGCAAGTCGAATTCCAAAGCCTCCATGAAAGCTTTTCCTGTGATTGAGCCTTTGATAGTTGAAAACTTTGATTTGTCTCGGGTTATTGAGTACAATTTCTACTGATAATTTGGTAGGGGAACTAACTTGTCTCCAATTCCCTTTAGTCTTGGTAATCCTTTCAAATGTAATGCGTTGAATTTCTTATGAAACTTCTGGTTACTGGTCTCCAAGTGTTGGAACTTTTTTCCAACTGTACTAGTAAGTTCCTTTTAGTAAGGACTCTCCTGACTTCCAAGATAGTCTTTGTCCTATCTGCAATTTCAAAATATGCTAACTCATCCCTTGTTTTTGAATTCAAAAATTTAATTAAGGTGCTAGCTTCCCCTAGCCTCTGTCCCAAGATGCTTCTGACTCCTTCCATTAACTCCTTTGGTCTTTGAACTAAGTCCTCATGTTCAAATATTATCTCAATTGAAGGTGAGATTTCTGTGATGGCCTCATTTATCTCAACCCATATGCATTCTTTATCCTTTGCTAGTGTTTGAGCCATCACAGACTCATTCTCTAGCTACTCAATCCTTTGGGCTAGCCTGTGAGAGTTCTACAACTCTACTATGTATGAATTATCTATCTTTAATTTCTGATCCTGCAAAGTTTTCATTTGGGCTTTTAATTTTTCAATTTCTTTCCCTCTGATGGACAGGTCTTCCATAGCTTCAACCAACTCATTTGAGGGATTTGTGGTATGTGCTTATGTTGTTGTCGATGTAGATGCTCCTGATGTGGTTACAACTGAAATAGGCACTATTGTTAGAGGTACGGTGGCTAGTTGTGACAACTACTCCTTTTCCTTGAGTAGTCTTTCCATTTCCACTTCCATATCCTTAATCTGGTTGCTTTGTTCAATTATTATCTTGAACATGTTCTCTTTTTCTTTCTCAAGCTCCCCAACTTCCTTAGCTTAGGGATCCTCAATGGAGGGAATTTTCAGTTATTTCCTCAATGGTGCTATGTCTGCATTTTTCCTCCTCACAATTTCTTTTCCTACTTTAACATCTTTGGTGTCATACCCTAGTTTAATTACTAGGTCTTCCAATGATTTTATCCTGGTGCCCTTAGACAAATATGAGATCTTTTCAAGCTTCAATTGTGCTTGTATGTTGCTGAGTGAGGCCTGCAACTTGGAATTTTTCATGACAATGTTGGTCAAAGTAGAGTACAACATTTCACTAGTTTGTTTATGAAGGTCTATTTGGTCAATGGGATGAATCTACTCAGCGTCAAAGGAGAAAACAAATTTCTTGTAATCAGCTCGAGTCTTCAGAAATGGAACTTGTGCTTGAAGGGATGAATTTGGATTTTCCCATTTTCTATATCGAAGGCTGAAAGAATCCTGTTATGTGAAGAGGTTGTTTTCTTCCATAATTGGGTGTATGTGGTGGCGTTAAGTTGCTCATTCTTCGTCTTAATTTCTCTAAATTTTGCAAAATATTTGGTTTATTCTGGCCCTGAACCAATTCTGATGTTTGAGATGTATCTAGTGGATCTTGGGAAGCTGATGAAGTTGGGGATACTGTGAAGATGTCTTCTCTTCTTCTAGGAACATGATGGCCAGTTAGGACTATGGTGGCCTGCTCCTCATCCTCCTATAGAAAAACTAGTTTAGAATTAGTCATATACTTCTTGTATATCATAAATTCCTTAAATCCATTCTCTGTCACTGAAGGGGAATCATCCCCCCCTTGGCCTCTTGTCTCTTTTTTTTTAAAGGTACTGGATTCTGTGAGGCAGTCATGGATCTCACATGTTCTTCTACTTCCTGTAGTGCATTATCCTCCCACTGACTTTGATTCATGAACTTTTCTATCTCTGGTTTAGGAGTGTGAGTGTAAGGAGTTTTTTTTTGCTCCACTCTCAACTTAGAAATGATGCCAAAAGGGTCATATGACCAAGTGAAACTCAACTTGAAGTTCATCTTCTTAAGGAGCAAATTTGCCTCCTTACTTGCTGCTCTGGTGTTACAAATAAATGGTCCAACTTGTGCATTGATTTTAAATTGAGACTTCTTTTTTACTGCAACAAAATGAAAATCATCCATATGAATCATCTGCCTTATATATTCCAATGAGAAGATCCTCATGGGAAATTTTTTTGGCAACTTGTACGGTGGAAATTCACACCCATAAACTATGATCTCGGTATAATTTTGGTAGAACTACCAATCTCTTGTCTTAGTTTGCTTACTAAGATGCAAAATTCTCTGTATCTTTGGTCCTATCCTAGGCTCTATATTGTGATTTAATAAACATGATACTATGTGTAGAAATTGATCAACATAATTAGAGAATGTGTACTCAGTGGAATGTTTCCTCACCAAGGATGTCCAATTGATTACTGACTATGGATTACCCTGCTCATCTAATTTCTGCAAAGGGAATGAAAAACTATATGCCTGATGATAAAGAAACAAATAAACCAACACTGAAGCATATTTAAAAGTCCCTTCAATAGAGAACATGAGGAACTGGTCATGAATTGATTCTGCAATGAACTTACTATAATTAAAAATAGGGGGTGTCTCACTTGTTGCAAAAAATGATAAGAAACCAACAATGTCCTCATCAACCCACTGATCGGATTGATAACTAAGTATGCATTTAATAATTGAAATTACTTGTTTAGTCATCTTAGGAAACATAGAGGATGAGTATGGGGGGTTCTTCTTGGGCAATTGGGCATCCTCAGGGAGAAAAATCTCAAATATCTTGGCTCTCTATGGGAAGGTTAAGTTTTTGTAGAATTCCATGAGGGAATCTACTGAAAGTGGTTGTAGAGAGTCAAAATTTGGCAATTGGAGCATTTGGGAGATGGATTCTGTAGTGATGGTGAAGAGGATGTAATTGTTTTGGGCAACAAATTCCCTTTGACTAGGGATATGCTTGAATTGAAACTAAGACACGAATTCAGGGAAGAGATGTGTCTGGGGAAAAATGAATTGTGGTAGGAGAGAATACCAGAGGCTCAGTTCATCGCTTTGGTCCAAGAAGTTATGTTTGAACCAATTGTGCAGGTCATATAGGTCAAATTCACAACTAGTTTCAACAATTTTGTAGTCTTGGTCTACTAGTGGTTGGTGATCTAAGTCTATGGTAGGGGGAAGCATAGGATTGTCATCAGAGACCTTGGATTTTCCTTTAGGTGCCATGATAAAAAAGAAAAGAAAAAGGAATTGAGAATTACCCGGGAAAAAACAGGGGGTGAAAACTGGTATTTGGATACAAATTGACACTTAGGATCTTGGTTGCTATGCTAACTCGTCACAAAGATAGTGTGGATCATTGAATGGGTGTTGGGGTAGACTCTGTCTGGTTGACTATGCACTGCAATTTCTCATTTCATGTTATCATGAAATAGCAAAAGTAGGCGATTGAACAGGCTATGGTGGGTTATATAGGATAAATGGATTTACGTTGCTAATTAAGCATTAAAATGGAGCGGGTTTGTTGTGGCAGGAAAGGATAACATTTATCTCTCAACGATTTGCTGATGTGGTGGTGGGAGTGCAAGGTGGCAACATTACATTAGGGAAGAAGTAGTGATGGGAGATTGTTTTTTTGGAAGGGGAACGGGGTCTGTAGATGTGAGGTGGTGGACAAACAGTGGAGGAATATGGACTAATGTAGGAGAGAGGTGGGGATGGGAGGTCCACCTGGCATAATGGAAGTGGCACAAGAGTGGACAGAGCCAACGGTCAGACGAGTGGGGAGCGAGATGGTATTTTTCGGGGGGGGGGTGTGAAACACCTAGAAGCTGCCACGTCACTGAGGATTACCGCCTTTTCGGACCCCCCTAATGATTAAACATTGGAGGGGATCGCAGGGGGGGGTCGAATACGATCCCCGTCATTGATCCGGGTGGGGTGGATCGTGATCGTTTGAACTTGCACCCACTTTATTATGTAGCGACAAAACGTGTCACATCCAAACATTATTTACAAATTATAATTGTGATTAACTTAACAATTCATTTAACATTAAAGATAGCTAACTCACTTGTAAAGGTGCATCTGAACATGTAGGCCTATTAATTATATTCTAACTAATCTAATTCAACCGCGATTACATTGTGTGGTTGATTATTCACTAACCTAAACTAATTTTATTTAATCCATCCTAATCACGCTTAAACAATATGATTAAAATAACTAATCTACTTCAATGTGGCATTTTGAATAGCAACACATTACAAAATTTCTAAGGTATTACATGATGCATCTTTCATTTTTTGACTGGCATTTATATTTGCTCACTTATTCTTTTTGGGGTATTTTTTATTATTTTTTTCTATTTTTTCATATTTTTTGATTTTTTATTATTTTCTCTCTCTCTCTCACACACATATATATATTTTGTATCCCCTTTTTTTCTTCTTTTTCTTTTATTTTTTCTTTTTCTATCTTTTGGAAATAACTTACAGAAGAAATATTATTTACAACATCTCATATACAAAAATCAACAACAAATAGTCAACTCATCCTATAAAATATAGGACCCTAACAATGGCTCCAATAGGGATGGAACCCTCCTCGTGAGGTGTCAAGAACATTGTAATTCAGTAGCATTGATCCTTTGGGCATGTTGTCCTTATTCTGCAGCTGAATCTGATCCACCTACTGTTAATCATAAATATGGGAAACAAATCATCAAAAGCTTAGGGCCTTCTCTTCGGGCTTCAATTTTTGATGTGAGATACCCTCACTCTTGCAGTAGAATAGTAAAATGATATGTACAATGATTCTAAATGGAACTGATTTAACTTTGAGGAAAGTAGTGTTTGAGAAGTCTTCCATTGACAGGTCCACCAGGAAGTGCTTCTTTAGTCAAATCCTTCAAGAAAAATGCATTATTACCTCTAAAAGCTTCAATTTTGTATGGCCCTTTCCACAAGCTGTCGAACTTACCATCCTTGGAAATGATATGACCTTGATTTTTTCCCTCCTCTAAACCAAAACAAGTTTTCTTAGGGTTTAAGGAGATACCATATTTTCTACACTTTTCAAAAACTCTTCTTAAATGCAACAAGTGTTTTTCATCTATCTTTGAAAACATAGTTATATCATCTAGGTAAATCATAATGAACCTGTCAATTTCATCAACAAAGGCTATTTCCATTTCTCTTTAGAAAGTGGCCCCAACATTCATAAGGCCAAAAGGCATTTTTACATACATAAAAAGTGCCCCATGGTGTAGTAAATGTTGTCTTGTTTTGATCATCAGGATGAACTAGAACCTAGTTGTATCCTGAGAAACCATCCATAAATGAAATTTTGCTGGAACCAACTACCTTTTATAGGATGTGATCCATTTTGGGGAGGGGATAGTTATCTTTTAGAGAAACCTTGTTAATATTTCTAAAATCTACACAAAGCCTAATTTCACTTGTTTTCTTTCTAGTGGGTACTAGATTTGAGACCCATTTCGAAAATTTGAGGGGTACAATAATCTCTACTTCGAAAAGTTTATTGACTTCCTTTTTAATCAAAGGTAGTAAGACTGGGTTTATTCTCCTCAATTTTCATTTAAAAGTATTTTGATCTTCCCTAATGGGAATGGTGTGCCGAATGATACTTGTATCATAAGATTTTAAGTCTTCATAGCTCCACGCAAACACATCAGAGAATTATTTAAAAAGCTCAATGTATTTTTGATTTTCTTTAGGAGGTAAGGTTTAGACAGTTTGACAATTTTGGGGTTTTCTGTAGTTCCTATGTTACATTCCTCTACCTTAGTTCCTACAGGTTCTATTTTTGGCTTCTAGGCTACATCATCAAAGTCAAAAAGCTCTTCCAATGGTACCAATCCTCTTGGTAGAATATTGTCCTTTAATTGCTGAACCTTAAGCTCTTCTTGATTATCATCAATTTCATTAAACACTATTTATTTTTCTTTTTCATCTATATCATTTTCTATATCAATAATTACAAACTCAAACTCATCTTTCATTTGCAAAAAGTTCTCTATTTGTTTATCATTACCAAAAACTTGTCAATATATTACATTATCAGGAACAATTGGCCTATGTTTTACTTCCACCACATACTTCCTATTGGGATGAAAAGGAATTTTGCAAGTGTTAGTTGAAACAACCAAGGCATCAGCTAAAATATTTTGCCTTCTGGGGATAACAGACAAATCATATTCAAAAAAACATTGCAAAAAAACTAAGACTGCATTTCTATATGCTCTTAGTGTAGGGTGTTTAGCATCATATTCACCCTTAATTTGATTGATTATTAGCTCAGAATCCCCATGCACAAATATTCATTTTTCTCCTAATTTGTTTAAAATTTGCAGCCCTAAGATCAGTGCCTCATATTCATCTATGTTATTGGTGCATTGAAAATTAAGTTTGTAACCATGTCCCTTTTCCATATTTGTGGAAGAGTTTACAATGAAAACATCTTCCCCTATTCCATCCTTACTCGCAGCCCCATCAAAATCCATATTCCAAAGAGCCTCTTCCTCTACATCTTTTTCTTCCATATCCAATTTTATTACCTTTGTACTACCGATTTCAGCTTCTAAGTGTGAAACTTCATTTTCTACACATTCATAATTGTACAAGATAAATGAATCCATGTTTGAATGTATTGAATATAGGGGGTAATTGCTGGGTTTGCCTTGACTGCTAACCATGTACTTCATTAGTGTTTCCCTTTATAATCTTCTTGGCTAACCAAACAATGGAATTGTAGCATAAGTCATATCCATTTGTAAAGTGCCTTGTAATTTTTCTCCCAAGGATCTAGAGAGCAACATTCCATACTTAGGAGGTATGTATTCTACTACAATGTCCATTACCAAGCTCTTTGCTAGTACTTGGACTAGAGTAACACATAGATTTTTGATTAATCCTAAGCATCTTACTTTACTTTAATCAAATGAGTATAAATCTTTGTAGGGGCTGGTTATGTCTAAACCTAGTTTCTCCATAATAGCCCTAGGCATTAGATTATGTGAGGCTCCAGAATCAAGCATAACATTGTGTAGAATTTTATCATGAATGTTCAAGATAATGTAGAAAGGGGGTACATTTCCATCCTGATATTTTCCTTCGACCTTAGGCCCAAACAATAACTCAGATTGGTCATCAACCAAATTGACTGTGTCAGTCCCTTCCCCTATCTTCAAGGATTTTTTGACTTGTGATCTGTAGTCATTTTTGTTGATTAATTCAGTGAGGGGAATATAGATTTTTACTTTAGCCAGTTCAATTTCAATGCTAAAAGATGTAGGAGGTTTTTCTATTTCTTTAGTAGTTGCATCTTGTTTCTTAGAATTTTCCTTCTGAAAATCATCTTTAGGCTGACTAGTAGAAGGGGTATCATTTTGAATCTTCTTGGGAGGAGTGTCAATAGTGTTTTTACTCCTCAAGTTATATTGTCTATGTACTTCTGTAATTGCATTCTAATATCCTTGTTTGTAGTCTTCAGAGTCTAATGGAATGGCTTTTGGTTTTGAGAGTAAGAAAATGTCTTTCTCTTCCTTAGTTAGGAAAATGTGGTCAACTTTGGTTTCCTCAAACAAATTTATTTGATTTCCTTAGGATCTTCAAGTGTGTCAGCTTCCTCATCTGCATAGTTTTCTTGAAATGGAGGTCTAATTTGTTGTTAATCATTTTGGCCTCTCTAGTCTCTTTGTTTAATCCGAGGTTGGTTTTTCCTCAAATTTGGATTTCTAATTTGGGGACCACCTTGGTTTTCCCTTTTAGGAGTTCTATCATCTATAGAAATTCTCTCCATCATTTTCTCCATTGTTCTTACTAAAGTATCTAACTTAACATCAAAGGAAGAAGAAGCTTGTTCCTCTTTTATAGTAATTGTCCTTTCAACTTTTAGTCTAGTTCTCTTTGCTAACAGATTGGCTTCAACACTAACTGCATTTCTTTGCATTTCCTTAAGGGTTGTAGGGTTTATTTCTCTTAACTGGTAAGACATATCAGGGTCAAAACCATCTGGGAATTTAATTAGGGCTAGCCCCGGAGGAGGTTCTATTACTGTGGGGACCTAGGGCTCTTTTGATACTTTCACACTCTACTAAAATTTGTAGAGGGTTCTTTTTCACTCCCCATCTTTGAGGAAGGTGTCATGAAATTGAGTAAGGTCCGAGATAGAGTTGGCTGGTAACCCTTTAAACCATTTTTTAACCTCACCAATGAGACTTTGAGAAAACAATCTCATTTTCACATCAACATCATCTATCTGTTGGAGGTCTAAGTAGTCATTCATTTTATCAATATGTTGCTGAGAAGTTATGGGCCCAGTGCTATCGAATTGAGGAATCCTACTATGGTAATATTGAGGCATTGCATTGAGTTTTGCAGGCAGGACCAAGGGATAATATCAAGCTATCATGATTGGTGTTTGAGAAGTAGATGGGACTACAATATGTTTGGGTATGGAAGGTATGAAAGGGGGTATAATTATATAGAAATTCTCACTATAGATTAACTTGATTATGCAATATAACTAAAGCAAAATACTTAATCTGCTTCTATAATCAAACTTGTGGAAGCTTAATCTATTTGAGCAAGATCAAACATAACACATATAATAGAGAAGAAGAATCAATACACATGAAACACAGAAGAATACTCTGGGGAAAGCCTCAGCTAAAAACCCTGCTATCTGTATTATCATACAAGTGGAAATATCTCAAGATTTCACAGCTTTAGCTCTCACAGCTATCCATCTCTTAGTACAATCCCTCACTTTGCTCAGAGATAGACTAGACAACTCATATGCCTTCTCCTCTGCCCTCCAAGCCTCCTATTTCCTTGCGTTGTTTTCCCTGGGTGTTCCAGCTGTAACCTTGTGTGACACTGATCTCACACACTGCTCCAATGCACTGTAAAACTGCACAAATCTCAAGGAATGAATTCCTTCTGCATGTAAGAGATTTTCTTATAAGAAAATTCTTGCAACTGATAGTATACTGTCCTTATCTATGAGAGAATACTCAGTTATCTAGAGTACACTACTTTCATGCATGCATGCATTAATTGACTGAACTCACAATTAGTTCCTCAAACTGTTTGGAACTAATTTAACTAGACTTAACTCAGTTAACTGAGCTAACTAATTACAACTCAAATACAACTCATTCTTATCTCCTTAACTAAGGGATAATTTCCTTAATCAAAGGGATAACTGTTGCATGACTTCACAAAAAGTTCTAGCTTGAATTTCTCTAACTAATTAACTCAAGATGAATTAATTAATTATTTTTCAAGCAGCTAGTGAGACAAAATTCGAATTTTAATTAAAGTACAAATTAAAATTGGAATATTCTTGTTGCCACATTTCAACACTCCCTCTCAACAAGAAAGGGATTATCTGCCACCCCGATATTGTCTCTGCGCTGAGAAGGTGGTTCTCCCACATTCTCTCTCGCATCTGACAGCAATCAGTCAGCTTCTCTTGTGTGCATCCATCCCTCTAGAAGGCTTTGCTTGAGTGGATGTCTCCACTCCTAAACTCTCTGCATGTCGCTGCTCCGCATAGTCTTAGGCTCCTCCTCCATAGGAACCAAAAGTTCCTCCATGGCCTATAGTTGGAGCTCCCTCTCAAGGGAAAATCACATGGCCTTCTACTCATCAAACTTGAGATCTCTGCGAACCACCGTCCTCCTACTGGTAGGCAAGTACACCCGATAGTTGTGAGGTGTATCAGTGTACCCCAGAAGTATTCCCAACTTAGTTGTCGGCTCAAGTTTCTTCCAGACATCCTTGGTCACATGGCAATATAACGATGAGCCAAAGATCCTAAAGTGACCCACATCTGGTCTCTTCCCGGAGAAAGCTTCCTCCAGTGTCTTCTTCCCAAGAATGCGATGCGGGCTTCTATTCCGCAAATATACCGTTGTGTTGCATGCCTCAACCCACAAATGAAGTGGTAGGCCTTGGTCATGTAGCATCGCCCGAGCTTCCCCCATAATCGTTTTGTTCTTCCTCTCGGCCACCCCATTCTGTTGTGGGTTATGAGGTGCCGTCAACTTCCGTTTAATTCCTTCCACTGCACAGAAGTCCTTAAACTCTTGAGAGACATACTCTCCACCATTGTCGCTTCTCAAGGCCTTGATCTTCTTCCCTGATTCTTTCTCAACCAAAGTTTTGAACCCACAAAACTTTGAGAAATTTTGATCCTTCTTCTGCATGAAATAGATCCAACATTTATGAGAAAAATCATCGATAAAAATCACATAATACCTTTGTTTCACGGTGGATGCTATCGAGAATGGTCCACACACATCAATATGAACTTGCTCCATGATTGCTTCAGCTCAACTGTCTCGATCATGAAAGGAAGACTTGGTGTACTTTCCCAAGGTGCAACCTTTGCATGTTTCCACTTGCTCAAGTTTACCTTTGGGAAGTCCAATATAGATCTATTGCATTATATTCAAGACCCCATTATGCAAGTGGCCCAACCACCTATTCCATAACTCGCTAATGTCTTGGCTTTGCACCATTTCTGCTTTTGAACTCAATGCAACATAGTCATCTACCTCTAGCTTATAGATATTCTTCACTTGAATCCCAGTCCTCTTGGTCTAACTCGTGGCAATGTGTCTTAGGAATGCCTTTCCTTTACTAAAGACAACATTGTAGCCTTTGTCCTCCAACATTGTGACCGATACCAAGTTCTTCTTCAGTCCAAGCACATACTTTACATCAGTTAGGGTGAGAGGAGCTCCATGCTCCCTCTGAAAAGCAACCGTGCCTTCTCCTGAAACACAGTACTTTCCATCATCACTCATCTCTATGTGCATCTTGAGGTATTTCTCCTCCAAGTCACTAAATAAACTTTTATCGCCGATCATGTGGAATGAGGCTCCACTGTCTAGATACCAAACACAACCCACCATCGATGAAGCCATGCATGCGATGAGGGTAAAATCCAATTCGAACTGAGAGGTCAGTGCCTCACCTTCTGATCCTTTCGAGGATCCCTTCTTGGATTTCTTCAATGGAAAATTAGTTGCATAATGGCCCACCTCATGACAATTAAAGCTCACTTTAGATTTGTCAATCTTCTTCCCTCCAGGGGAAGAATTCGATTTGGAATGGGAAGCCTTCCCTTTCCCTTTCCTTGCCTTACTTGTTAAGGCTAGATTTTCTTCATCATCATGCTTAGATGAAGAACCATCTCTTGTGCTCCTCCTGATCTGCTCCTGCATCAGATCCGATCACAGCCGTTCCCAATCGACAGTTTCTCTTTTCCATTCACTGAGTCCTGGTAGCTATTCCAACTCTTTGGAAGACCAAGGAGAGAAAGGCTCACCATATCATCATTGGCTGTCATTATTCCCACACTACGAAGCTCATCTCTATAGGTGGCGAGCTTGTTCAAATATGTAGAAATAGTGTCGCCCTTCTAACACTTGATTTTATGAAGCTTATCCTTGAGCGCCAGTTTCCTCTAGTCACTACTGTTCTGAAATAGGTCCTTTAATGTCTTCCAAATTGAAAATGGAGTCTCCTTCCCATGGATACTCGAAACAATATGGTCTCGAACTCCCTCTAGAAGAATCCTTCTCGCCTTCGCCACACACTTCTTCCATTCAGCCAATTCTGGTGCATTAGCTGCAGTTGGCTTTGGGATTTCTTGATCAATGAAATCCTTCAAACCATTGTCTTCTAATACTTCTTCCATGCGATCCTTCCATGTTATGTAATTCGAGTTGCCATCTAGTGCATACTCAAGTCTCAAGCCATTGAACGCCATTGGTGAACTTTGAGGTGTGAATTTGATTTTGTACCTGCAATCAAGAACTTCAAACTTCGAATTTCCCTTCTCAGTATATTGTTCACAGCTCTAATCACCTTTGCTCTGATACCATGTAGAAATTCTCACTGTAGATTAACCTGATTATGCAATATAACTAAAGCAAAATACTTAATCTACTTCTATAATCAAACTTGCGGAAGCTTAATTGATTTGAGCAAGATCAAACATAACACATATAAAAGAGAAGAATAATCAATACACATGAAGCATGGAAGAATACTCTAGGGAAAGCCTCAGCTAAAAGCCCCGCTATCTGTATTATCATACAAGTGGAAATATCTCAGGATTACACACAGTTTTAGCTCTTAGTACAATCCCTCACTTCGCTCATAGATAGGCTAGACAACTCATATGCCTTCTCCTATGCCCTCCAAGCCTCCTATTTCCTTACACTATTTTCCCTGGGTGTTCCAGCTGTAACCTTGTGTGACACTGATCTCACACACTGCTCCAACACACTGTAAAACTACGCAAATCTCAAGGAATGAATTCCTTCTGCATGCAAGAGATTTTCTTATAGGAAAATTCTTGAAAATGATAGTACAATGCCCTTGCCTTTAATCTCAGTTGGGTCTTGTCTAAACTGACATGCATGAGTTATTTATGAGAGAATATTTAGTTATCTGGAGTACACTAGTTTCATGCATGCATACATTAACTGACTGAACTCACAATTAGTTCCTCAAACCGTTTGGAACTAATTTAACTGGACTTAACTTAGTAAACTGAGCTATCTAATTACAACTCAAATACAACTCATCCTTATCTCCTTAACTAAGGGATAATTTCCTTAATCAAAGGGATAACTGTTGCGTGACCTCACAAAAACTTCTAGCTTGAATTTCTCCAACTAATTAACTCAATATGAATTAATTAATTATTTTTCAAGTAGCTGGTGAGACTAAATTCGAATTTTAATTCTCAATTTTAATTCAAGGAAAAATTAAAATTCGAATATTCTTGTTGCCACATTTCAACAAATTACACTTTGATGTGTTGATGTAGAGGTGGTAGTGGTTGAATATGAAATGGGTGTAGTGAAAATGGGGGTGATTATTCGAGGTACAGTAGGAATAGAAGGAATTTATAGAGGAATAGAAACAACATGAAACTCTAGAGGAGCATAAATAGTAGGAATATTTAAAGGGGTAGTATAAACAATAGGAATTTCAAATGGAATAGAAAAATTAGGTGGAATTTTTATGAGATTAGAGAGTAAGAAATAGAAGAAGAAGAAGAAGAAGAAGGTTTAGGTGAATGATGAAGGAGGGATTTATGTATTGCTTGATCTAACTAACTAACCATATCTTCAAGCTTGTCAAATTGTTTGATTTCATCATCAAGAGAATCTAATTTATAGGGTTTGGGCAGGCTTTCATCAATCACAGTTTTAAGCACAAAGTTGTCAGATTTACTTCTAAAAAGACAATGTTCAAAAGCTAGATCAAATTCTATATCTTCTAAAGTGAAAAAATTATTTGGAAGGGAAGTAACCCTAGGTATAGGGCCTTCACTTGATTCACTCTCAGATACACGTTTCTTTCTAATTAATTTTTCTGGATTATCTACAATTTTCGATGGATTTGGATCTATATTAGCTCTAGTGTAAATTCTTTTAATAGCCAGATCTACCATTAAGTATTCAAAGATAAGATATATACAACGTTTGAAGTGGAATACAACCTTATATCAAAATCTATTTTTGAGCCACACAACCTAGAAATAACTTTAAGTACCGAAACAAAAATCTACTAGGGAAAAATTTAATACAATTGATTTGTTCAAATTTCCCCAGTATGGTCGCCAGCACGTTAGCACTCCATAATTTCTTAAGGCTACAAAAGAAACCCAGAGGTAACCACATAACCATTTTTAAGTTTAGAAGTTATCACTTCTAAACTCAGAGAGGGATCTCTCTATCATATTTAGCTTTGTTGTGGTGGGATTTTAGGCTAGATATAAGGTTTAGAATTTGGGTTTCTGAATTGTTTGGTTGAGGCTGCAAGGTAAGGCCATTGGGAAATGGAGTCAAAGTCTTGGAGTGATCAAGTGCATGAATATCAGAATAGAAATAACAGGGCAAGGTAGGCAAGCCGTTGGATCTTTAGAGCATGATGGTGTGATAGGGAGGAAAAGGTTAAGAATCAATTAAACATAGAGCAATTAAGAATTCTATATTTAATTTTAGTTGGAAAACATATATATTGCTTAAAATCTAAGGCAGAGTGTAATTAAACAAGTTCAGCCCACAATTTTCTTTTACAAAATAGAGTAAAGAAACACATATGAAAAATAACAAATATATTATCGAATTACAAGTAGAAAACACATCACCAATTAAGCCTGCCACATGCATGCTGGAACACTGTCTGTATTAATGAAAAATGATCACTTTAGCTCGGTGAAAAGCTTTACATAAAATGGTAGTCCTTTCTTGCTACAAGTCCCAACATTTGTACTTTGACTTGGGAAGTACTTATACAAAATTATCAAAAAATATCTCGAGTGAAAACCTTAAGATCTTTTACAAAATATCCTAAAATGCTTATAAAAATAGCACAAAAATATAGATAATTGAAACAAGTGTGATGATTTGGCACTATCTTTGAGGCTTGTTGTTGATGACTGGGTCTGGAAAAGTGTTGCTCTGTTACTGAAGGTAAAACAATTTTTACTCCAATATTTGACATAGCTGGTCCCATCTGTCTTCATTTGAAATGGGCATTTTAACCAACTTTTAGTAAGTCTCATCTACCTCGATATATTTATGGAAAGTTGGTTTGAACATAAATAAATGATTGATTTCAGTCATGATATGCAGATCAAATTCCAAAGCCTCCATGAAAGCTTTTCATGTGAATGAGCTTTTGATAATTGAAAACTTTTATTTATACCGGGCTATTGAGTACAATTTTTGCTGATAATCTAGTAGGGGCACTAGCTTGTCTCTAATTCCCTTTAATCCTGGTAATCCCTTCAAATGTAATGCATTTAATTTCTTATGAAACTTATCGATGCTGGTCTCCAAGTGCTAGCACTTGTTTTCCAACCGTACTAGTAAGTTCCTTTTAGTAAGGGCTCTCCAAACTTCCAACACAGTCTCTGTCCTATCTGCAATTTCAAAATCTGCTAACCCATCCCTGGTTTTTGAATTCAAAATTTTAATTAAGGTGCTAGCTTCCCCTGGCCTTTGTCCCAAGCTACTTATGACTCCTTCCATTAACTCCTTTTATCTCTACACTGAGTTCTCTTGTTCAAATATTATCTCAATTGAAGGTCAGATTTCTATGATGGCCTCATTTATCTCAACTCATATGCATTCTTTAGCATGTGCTAGTGTTTGAGCCATCACAGGCTCATTCTCTAGCTTCTCAATCCTTTGGGCTAGCTTGTGATATTTCTGCAGCTCTCCTATGTATGAATTATCTATCTTTAATTTCTGATCCTGCAAAGTTTTAACTTGGGCGTTTAATTTTTCAATTTCCCGCCCTCTATTGGACATGCCTTCCATAGATTTAACCAACTCATTTGAGGAATTTGTGGTCTATGATTCTGTTGTTGTTGACGTAGATGCTCCTACTATGGTTGCAACTGAAATAGGAATTGTTGTTAGAGGAACTATGGCTAGTTGTGATGATTGGTCTTTTCCTTGAGAACTCTTTCCATTTCCACTTCCATATCCTTAATCTGGCTGCTTTGTTCAATTATTATCTTGAGCATGTTCTCTTTTTGTTTCTCAAACTCCTCAACATCTTTAGCTTGGGGATCCTTAGTGGAGGGAAGTTTGAGTTGTTTCCTTAATGCTTCTATGTCTACATTTTTCCTCCTCACAACTTCTTCTGGTGCTTTTACATCTTTGGGGTCATACCCCAATTTAATTACCAGGTCCTCCAATGATTTGATCTTGGTGTCCTTAGCCAAAGATGAGACCTTTTTAAGGTTCAATTGTGATTGTATGTTACTGAGTGAGGTTTGCAACTTGGAAGTTGTCATGGTTGTGTTAGTTAAAGTAGAGTGAAACATTTCACCAGTTTGTTTATGCAGGTCTATTTGGTCAATGGGATGAATATGCTCAACATCAAAGGAGAAAAACAAATTCTTGTAATCAGTTGGAGTCTTCGGAAATAGAACCTGTGCTTGAAGGAATGCAATTTGCATTTTCCCCTTTTCTATATCGAAGGCTAAAAGAAGGTTGTGCTGTGAAGAGGTTTTTTTCTTTCAGAATTGGGTGTATGTGGTGGCCTTGAGCTGCTCATTCTTCTTAGTTTCTCTATATTTTGCAAAAATATTTGGTTCATCTTGGTCCTAAACCAATTTTGATATTTGAGCTGTATCTAGTGGATCTTGGGAAACTAATGAAGATGGGGGTCCTTTGAATATATCCTCTATTCTTGTAGGAACATGATAGCTAGTTAGGACTATGGTGGCCTGCTCCTCATCCTCTTGCACAAAAAATGGTTTAGAATTACTCTTTTGCTTCTTCTTTTTATCATAAATTCCTTAACTCCAATCTCTGTCACTGAAGGGGAATCATCCTCCCTTGCCATCTTGTCTCTTTTTCTTGAGGTACTGGAGTCTGTGAGTCAGTCATGGATGTCACTTGTTCTTCTGCTTCCTATAGTGTATTCTCCTCTCACTGAGTTTAAATCATGAACTTTTCTATCTCTGGTCTAGGAGTGTGAGTGTAAGGAGTGGTTTTCTGCTCCACTCTTAACTTAGAAATGATTCCAAAAGGGTCATATGACCAGGTGAAACTCAACTTGAAGTTCATCTGCTTAAGGAGCAAATCTTCCTCCTTAATTGTTGCTATGGTGTTACAAATAAATGGTCAAACTTGTGCCTTGATTTTAAATTGAGACTTCTCTTTTTCTGCAACAAAATGAAGATCATCCATATGAATTATCTGCCTTATATATTCCAATGAGAAGGTCCTCATAGGAACAAATTTTGGCAGCCTGTATGGTGGCAATTCACACCCATAAACTCTGATCTCGGTATAATTTGGTACAACTACCAAGCTCTTGTCTTAGTCTGCTCACTGAGATGAAAAATTCTCTGTATCTCTGGTCCTATCCTAGGCTCTACATTGTGGTCTAATAAACATGATAATGTGTGTAGAAATTGATCAACATAATTAGAGAATGTGTACTCAGTGGAATTTTTCCTCACCAAGGATGTCCAATGGATTACTGATTATGGATTACCCTGCTCATCTAATTTCTGCAAAGGGAATGAAAAAATGTATGCATGATGATAAAGAAACAATTAAACCAACACTGAAGCATATTTAAAATTCCCTTTAGTAGAGAACTTGAGGAACTGGTCATGAATTGATTCTGCAATGAACTGATTGTAATTGAAAATAGGGGGTTTCTCACCAGTTGCAAAAAATGATAAGAAACCAACAATGTCCTCATCAACCCACTAATCAGATTGATAGCCAAGTATGCATGAAATAATTGAAATTACTTGTTTAGTCATCTCAAGAAACATAGAGGATGAGTGTGAGGAATTCTTCTTGGGCAATTGGGCATCCTTAGGGAGAAAAATATCAAATACCTTGGCTCTCTATGGGAAGGTTAGGTTTTTCTAAAATTCCACGAGGGAATCTACTGAAAGTGGTTGTAGAGAGTCAGAATTTGGCAATTGGAGCATTTGGGAGATGGATTCTGCAGTGATGGTGAAGAGGATATCATTGTTTTAGGCAACAATTTCCCTTTGACTAGGGATATACTTGAATTGACACCAAGAGACGAATTTGGGGAAGTGATGTGTCTGGGGAAAAATGAATTGCGGTAGGAGAGAATCCCAAAGGCTTAGTTCATCGCTCTAGTCCAAGAATTTCTATATTAACAAGTTGTGCAACTCATATAGGTTAAATTCACAACTAGTTTCAACAATTTTGTAGTCTTGGTCTACTAGGGGTTGGTCATCTAAGTCTATGGTACGAGGACGCATAGGATTGTGACTAGAGGTCTTGGATTTTCCTTTAGGTGCCATGATAGAAAATAAAAGAACAGGGAATTGAGAAATACCTGAGAAAAAAAGGGTGAAAACTGGTATCTGGATGCAAATTGACAGTTAGGCCCTTGGTTTTAGCGACTGGTTATGCTAACTGGTCATAGAGATGGCATGGATCATTGGCCGGGCATTGGGGCAGACTTTGTTTGGTTGACTGTGCACTACAACTTTTGATTTCGTGTTATCATGAAACAACAAAAGGATGCGATTGAACAGGCTATGATGGGTTATATAGGATAAATGAATTTATCGTTGCTAATTAACTATTAAAATGGAGTGGGTCCCTTGTGGCGGGAGCATATAACATTTATTTCTCAATGGTCTACTGACGAGGTGGTGGGAGTGCCAGATGGACGCATTACATTGGAGGAGAAGTAGTGATGGAAGATTGTTTTGGTGGAAGGGGAGTGGGGTCCACAGGTGTGAGGTGGTGGATAGGCAGTGGAGGAATATGGACTGACGTAGGAGCATGGTGGGGATGGGAGGTCAACCTGGTGGAATGCAAGTGGTGTGGAAGTAGACGGAGTCAATGGTCAATGCGAGTGGGGAGTGGGATGATAGTTTTCAGGAAGGGGGGGGGGGGGCGAAACTCCAAGAAGTCGCCATGTCACCGAGAATACGATCCCCCACCGTTGATCCGGGCAGGGTGGATCGTGACCGTTCGAACTTGTGCCCACTTTATTATGTAGTGACAAAACATGTCACATCCAAACTTTATTTACAAATTATAATTGCAATTAACTTAGCAATTCATTTAACATTAAATCTAACTAACTCACCTCTAAAGGCACATTTGAACATGCAGGCCTATTAATTCTATTCTAACTAATCTAATTCAACCACGATTACACTGTGTGGTTGATTATTCACTAACCTAAACTAATTTTATTTAATCCATCCTAATCACACTTAAACAATGCGATTAAAATAACTAATCTACTTCAATGTGGCATTTTGACTAGCAACACATTACAAAATTTTTAAGGTATTACATGATGCATTTTTCATTTTTTGAGTAGCATTTAAATTTGCTCACTTATTCTTCTTGGGGTCTTTTTTTAATTATTTTTTCTATTTTTTCATATTTTTTGATTTTTTATTCTTTTCACACACACGCACACACACATATATATTTTGTATCCCCTTTTTTCTTCTTTTTCTTTTATTTTTTATTTTTCTATCTTTTGGAAATAACTTACATAATAAAATATCATGGATTTTAGACATCTGTGGTTTATATCTTTTGAGTTAGTTTCTAGAGAACCCACAGCAATGACCATATTCGTCAACGTTTCAAATCCCAACAGGGATCCATCATCAGAAGTATTTTTGAACACTGATAGTAGAAGAGCTAAATTAGAGGTTTAAATAGTTATGAGGTGAGTTGATTTAAGGATGAGCTGAAGGTCAACGGTTTAATAATATTTATTATTATCCACATTTTAAAGTTTTTATTGTAATTATTAAGTTTTTTTATTGTAATTTATAATAATTTTTGAAGAGTTAATCAATTTAGAAGTTAATTAATTAATTGGAAAATATTATAATAATAATTTAAAACTATTTATTATTAAATCTAATTATTAAGAGAATTAATCAAGTTGATTAATAGAACTTCATAACTTAAATACTAATTCTTTAATCTTAATCTAAATATAAATAATTCATAATATAAATTAATAATACTAATAATTAATAGTAATAATAAAATATTATTTACAAAATCTCATATACAAAAATCAACAATGAATAGTCAGCTCATCCTATAAAATATATGACCTAACATAACCTAATGAAAGATGATATTATTTTTGTCAATGATTTGTTCAAGAGTAAACATGATGCTCCCAAATTCCCTTATTTTCGTTGTGGTGCACATGCATGATCCAAATGGTTTCATGTTCCCCTTTGTTGTAGTGTAATTCTTATAGGTACAAGGACACATAGGGTTGTTGATGGACAACATGAAATAATAACTATTTAGCATTAGTATGTCTACAAATCACTTGTAATTCAGAAGTTTTTTTCTTTTCTTTTTTTAATTGTATTTTCAGCTTATCTCCTTATAGGTTTACTCAAATGTCAAGTGCAAACACCTGTGGATACAAAATTCAATTCCACATCCAACGATTTCCTACTCTACATACTTTTGAGTAGGCACACATAAAAAAAATGAAAAAACATGAAAAAAACATGTTCAACACACTTTTTTCATGTATTTTCCATTTCTTTTTTATGTGGATCTACTCAGAAGTATTTAGAGTGGGTACTCGTTGGATATGGAATTGAATTCTGTATCCATTAGGTGTCTACACTTGAAATTTGAGTAAACCTAAAAGGAGATGAGTTGAAAATGCAATAAAAAAAGTAGTTTCCTTTCATTTTCTTTAAAAATGCATAAATCTTATTTTATTATTTTAGCTATTATTTTATCATTTTCCTTATGAGGCACATTTTAGACCTCAAAATTCCCATACTGCAAGTATAAAGACAAGATGGTGTCAAAATAAGAGATACAAATATGAAGAAATTTGATTTGAAAACAGGGGCCTTTAATACCTCATGGAAAAAATTGGCTTTTGGGTGAAGTATCAAAGCATCGAAAACTAATGAAGACCCATTTGAGGGCTTGAAGAGATATTTCTAGTGTTGTTGATGGTTCATAAAACAAAACATAGATTATTTCATTATTACCAAGAGAATAATGGTGGATTTTTCTATGAAAGTGCTTTCCCCTTCAATTTCAAGTAATTTGTGCATTTTGTGGAGCTGAGCTTGGAGAGGAGCAAGATGCCTTAAATATTGGATATATCAATCTAAAAAAACTAGCTGGTGGATTATGGATTTGTGAATTTCAAGTTAGTGACCTCACTTTTCTAAGAATGGTTCAAAATGGGCCCAAGGGGTTGAAGAAAAGTGCCTTAATGCTTCTTTGAAATATGTTTGGTGGTGAAGAATAAAAAAACAAAGGTTGAGGCGATGGGCCTAGAGTCAATCACCCCCCTACCAAGTCAAACATGGGGATTTGATGGTAAATTTGGCATCACATAGAGTAGAATATTTCAATATATGGTACCATTGATAAACTATATGCAATGCATATATGCCTTGCCTCTGAAATTGGTATGATAGACTACACAATGAAGGAGAGGATAATATACCTTACCTTGACCTTTGGGGCCTAGCCTAAGAGTGGATAATGAATAATTTGGAAATTGGCCAAAGTTTCCATCATGCCCCCAAACAGATGATGATGGAGGGGAATTGATTAAGTATGCATAGGTGGAAATGACGCCCCTAGCTAGGTAAGTATGTAGCATGCTATGGACATGCTAGATGTATTTAGAGGAGTGGACTCTAAGCAATGTATTGTTGAAAATATTAGATGATGGTATACATAATATGATTATGCATGTTTCATTTTTATGTACTCACTAATTTGTGGGAATGTTATCTTCTTGGTATGAATGTAATAATGCAGTGGGAGAAAGCAAATGATGCAGTGCCAATCTATATAGGCATTGCATACATAAATTAAATGGACTAAATTGTTGGGTTTGGAAAGAGGTGTCACCATACCAAGGAGTGGCTAGGGATATTATACATTGATGCTCATCTAGAAGAGACTATGATGCAAAAACACAATTGATGGATGGACTGGGTTGTTGAGGTAAGAAGTAGGAATTATTGGGTGGATCATCCCTAGGATGATCTGCAATAGTATGGGACTCCAAAAGTTCTTCATGATGGGGAAGAATAATGGTACCAGAGTCTATACTGCCAGATGAAACTAATGGTGAAGTGAATCCTAAATCGTCACCATAGAAATGAGAAACATGGTTCACATACACAATGTCTACAAGGGTAGGCTGATGAGTAGTGAATTAAGGTTCCACTGATGTTGAGACTGAAACAAAACGGGACATAGAAGGTATGTATGTATGTTTGTGATTAGATGCCAAAGTAGGTTATGAAGATGTCTATCCTGTTGTCATGATAAAATATAGAGGATATGTATAATATTCTTGGCCATTTCCACATCAAGGGGACCAATCTCAATGATTAGTTGATTGGTTGCCTTCCCTAGCATAAGGGAGGAACCAAGGCTACAATTAGAGGACTAGAGACTCCATTATGAGTGGATTGCAATTCTCACACAACAATTAATGTATCACAAAAATGTTCAAGTCTAGGCTCGTAATGGTAATAGTGATTATATGTGTTGCACAAAGCATAAAGGTGGTTGTGCGTAATGATTTGTTACACTTAGATGATTTAGGAAGAGTGACTTGTATCACTAGAAAATTTGAATATGATTCTTGATTGTCTAGGGTGATAAGCTCATTGAGATTAAGAAGAGAAGGAAGGTCATTAGTATCATGGCCATGAATATCACACAAAGCACAAGGAAATGAAGGCTTCTATGCAACAATTTTGGTGGCCACACCTTGAGATGTCTTCCTAGTGCCCCCTTTCTTATTGGTCTTGCCCCCTAGTTTTCATATGCTTGCATAACATGAGAAAAATCTAGTTGTGGTTTGGCTGGAATTGAAGCAGTGGATGGGGTATTAAGAATAGCTCAAATGGGTGTCAATTTCAAGCAAAGTTGTAGCTAAGAGGGCATTGTAGGATTTTGAGGATCCAAGTACCATATTGGAATCCCCAATATAAGGTTTGGAAAATTAAATATGGATATCATTAGTGTGATAAACATTCCCAGGAGTGGGAATAGGAAAGGAATCTAGCCATATGGGTAGTGACAAAGGGGGATGCCCCCATTCAAAGTTGTTGAATTTGTAGGGGTATATTTTTGAGGAGCTAGCTGCAAAAAGGAATATATATACCTTTACGATGCTTGATATCTAGATAACGTGGACACTTGAGAGGAGCTAGGTCCACTAATATAAGGTGATGAAATGTAGTAAGCCCGAGAAGTGAAGAGTATTTGTAGATCCCATGGATGATTTCAGTAAAGCAAGGCATATTTTAGTGGCCAATCATCAAGGAGATCACATTATCAAGACCAACCTAAATCTTAGGGTCATAGTACATGATTTGGTTTATGATGATTATCTTCCCATTATGAGGGAATCTCATTGTGTAGTAAATAGATGAGAATACTTCCTTCATGGTGTACATGAAGCTATGATATAAGAGGATATTGTAAATTTTAACCTTATACAATTTAATTACTAAAAACAAACTATTAAATAAAATACAAAATATGCAATGGAAAACATACATTAACATAAAAAAATTATCATGGAAACCAAAAACAGGGAAAACTAGAAATATTTTTTAATATATCTATGAATGATTATATAACCGCTATACGATTCCCTCTTAAAAGAGGGTTTCCTTCCAGTGAAAAAACCCTAACATAAATTCTACCATCAGATCTACGATCTAATGATGAATATTCCAGATTAAATATGAAATTCTAATATTTTACAAGCCAAAATTTCCAAAAAAAATTCTTCAGAGGCACTACCGTTGAAATCCTCCATTAGGGGGGCTCCATGAAAGTGTCACTTCCCCCCTTGGACCCCCCTATGATGATAGTTATATTAGACATATTGTTGTCATTGATGACAACTAGTGTAATTTATGTCAAAGGGTAAGTCAAAGGAAGCAGCATGATAGTTTGATGACAGTTTGATAGTCTGATGGCTTGACAATATCACATCAAATGATGTCAAAGTGGTTCAAATTTTATTGAGATTTTATTGAATATATGTTGTTCAAATGAATCCATAGATGGTATGGTTGGATAGTCCTCTCCAACACCTTTCCAACGGTCCATCACACATGGCCAAAATCTTCTCGAATGAGAATATATGTTAGTTTGAAAATAACATTGGAGGAAAGGGTGAAAAGGGTTCAAACCCAAAATTAATTAAAGGTCATGCAAATCCCATATAAGATCTATGCTTCTTTACTAGGTAACAAACGATGCTTGGCCCAATTTGCATCATGTTTAATAGGTTAAATTTCATGCTACTTGAGTAGATCCATCTATCAGAAATGATCTTTGATTTGACATGTGAAGGATCATGTGCATACGTGCACGATTTTTAACAAAGGTCAATGGACCCCTGCTCACCATGTGGATGTGTCACATGGACATGTAGAAGGAAAACCCACATAGTGAGATGCGACAACCTAAGACTGACTCTCAGTAATGACATGGACATGATGACATGGCAACATGACATAGTGATACTTAGCATGTTGATTTGGAAAATTTGGTTTTGATAATGGGGTGATTTTTTGGTGACATATGACACCTCTCAAGGAGTGCCACATGGTAGTGGTGATGTCATGCTAACATTAACATCAAATTGACTATGGACCATTAGGTCCGGGTCACATAGTATGGTCACATGAGCTCTAAAATTTAAACCTATGTCAGCCTAAATATTCAAATTTGTGTCATCTCGGGAGGCATTCCCACACACAAACATATATGTGTGTGTCCATGGTGCCAAATGCAAGTGAGAAATATGTAGGAAGCAAAAAATCCTAAAAGTGACTTTGGTTGTTTGAAGCACAAATATTTCTCGAAGGCATTGTTTGGAGGATCGAAGGTTCTATAACATTATGTGTTCCTCAAAGGCATTTCTTATTTGCATGGCTCGATTTCATTGTAGAATGTGTTAGAAACCAGGGAGCTAATGAGAGGGGGGGGGGGGGGGTGGGTAAATCAATATTGTGAGAATTTTAAATTTTTCTTTTATAAGTAAAGAATCCTAAGACACTAATAAACACTTCAACAATCATTCATATAAGCATCACAGGCATCAACACAAGAATCACACATAGATTCTTCAATTACTTTCACAAAGGCAAGATTTTTCTTTCTATTATAAAGTTCTCTAGATACAACCATAAGGAAGCAACTATTCCCTAATTTTGTCAGCGACTATTGAAAGGAGCAACTGCCCCTAGTTTATCAACTCACACTGAAAGGAGAAACTACCCCTACTTGTTTACCAACCACTACTAGAAGGAGCTACAACCCCTCATCTACAAGCTACTACTTGCTTGACCTCCTTGATTCATCTTTCATTCCATTTTCAAACTCAAATAATGAAGGACACTCTCTTTCATAAAACAAATTAATTCCTCCTCAATCACATACATCAATCACCACAAAATCACCTTCAACATGATCTCTAATCAACACACACAACAACAACACCAATAACAACAACATTAACCTATAAACAAATAAATTCTCAAAAATTAAATTATTCTTATAAAGAGTTTGAGCTAATACTTTTAGTTTTAAACACTTTAATTATCTTTAGTTCTTATTCATACATAAACTCTTATTTTCAACTCATCTAGATGTATTCAGTTAGTCTTCAAAATAACATCTTCTATTTCTATGAGAGAAAATGTGCTAAACTGCCCAAATTTGCAATTACGGAATATATCATGGTTTAGATAGACTTCTACATGTAGTTCCAACTTCAGTTGACCTCTAGTTTTGGCCAATATTTCTAAATCTGTCTCATATAATTGATTGAAGACTTCCATAGTTATTCACATTGCTGTTGGAGTTTTCCGGAAGTGAATTGTGTAATGTTTTTTATCCGTCCAATGTTTCAGATGGTTAGCCCATCCATCATCAGGGACCAAAGAAATTTTATGAGTAAACAAGCGTTGAGAGTCTTTTTATGGGATAAAAGGAACAAAGTATCTGTTGGGTTAATGTATAGAGAATAACTTTGGTCAAGGTGAAATAATAAAAAATATTAAACTTATTGATAAGTGAAATAGGTATTTGACCAAATTGATATTTAAGAAATTTAAGTCAAATTGAATTAATTAAAAGTAATAATTGTAATTTGTATTTTACCAAATTCCCAAATAATAATATTTTTTTAAAATACAATAAGAATTAATTAAAAATGAAATAATAATTAATCAAAATTTTAAAAATAATCAATAATTAACTAATTTATAATAAATTCAAATAATAATAAAATAATATCTATTAATTGAAATAATAATTAATTAGAATTAAAAATTAAAGCATAATTAACTATAATAAGAATTGAAATAAGAATTAATAAAAATAAAATAGAACTAGCTGAAATTTTATTTATTTATTTATAATAACAACAATGATCAAACTTCTACCAGACTTCTAATCTTCTTGACATGTTAAGTCAACCTAACTATAGTGACCTTGGAGTACTTCTTTCCCTTCTTTTTGATGATATAAATAATATTTTGAAGAATCACATGTAGATTCCTATTTTCTTAAAGTTTAATAGACCACATTGGTCTTAGTGGACATTAATCATCATCATCAATAATTTAATTAATAAAACAATATGAAAATTATTTAAATAGACTAAATTGAGAATAGAATTAGTTAAATGGACTAAATTTGAGAATTAGTTTAAATCAACTAGTTCTATTTAACTAATTCTTATATATTTATAAATTAAATTATTAAAAATAAATAAATAATAAATTTAGCTAATTCTATTTTAAATTTTAATTTTTAATTTTAATTAATTCCTTATTTGAATTCTTTTTCAATCTTATTATAATTAATTCTGCTTTAATTATTAATTCTTATTTCAATTAATAGATATTATTATTAATTCTTATTTCAATTAATAGATTTATTTATTATTAATTCTGATTTATTAAAATTAGTTAATTATTAAATAATTTTAAATCTTGATTAATTCTTATTTATTCTATTTTTAAGAATTATTATCATTCAAATTTCAATTGGGAATTCATGGGACAAAATCCGAAAAAGGGCTTCAAACTTCTATCATGATGCCCCTTTTGCCTAAATGAAGAAGAGGCAATAGATCACCTTTTGAACTCATGCTCGATGGTGGATGAGCTTTGGACACAAGTGGAAAATCTTCTTGGAGCACAAGCTCGTTCGGTCAACAGTCCGTAATAATCTTTGGAGCTATGGCATTGGAATCTGTTAAAAAAGCCTATAGTCAATAGAGCATCATGCTTATCCCAAGGTTTCACTTTGTGGAACCTATGGAAAGCTAGGAATAAAGCAGTCTTCCACTCAAGTCCTATACGAATTAATCACATTTGGGCAAAGACCAAGCTTAATAGCAAAGAGACCACCCTTGTGGAACGTTGGGCGGATGATGATTAGAAGGGGGGTGGAAGAGAGGCCCATATTCTTCGAGACCTTTATCTTCACCCCTCTACCTCCTCTTCGGCCCATTCTCGGCAGTGAGCGGTGAAGAGACCCTCGACAGACAACTTTCTTCGTCCTCCTCAAGGCTTCACCAAAATAAACTTTGATGGCACCTCCAAAGGTAATCTCGACCCTATTGGGCTGGGTGGTCTAATTCGAGACGTGGAAACGAAAACTCTCAAGTATTTACAGCGACATGTGGCACCACTACCAATAATGTTGCTGAGTTTTTTGCTTTAGCAAAGGGTCTCCACCTTGCGTCAGAAATGAGCATCACAAATCTCCAAGTCTCAGGGGGCTTGTAGCTGGTAATCTCTATTATTCAAAAATTTATTAATGGTTCTCCTCTAGATAAGGTGGCCAAGAGCTGGTGATTGGAGTATATTTGTGAAAGAGTCCAAGCTCGTTTTCCCTCCTTTGACTACGTGATCATGGAACACATCAAACAGTGAGGGAAAAAGATGGTAATAAGCTAGCCAACTGGGGAAGCGACCGCAATGATCAGGAGCTCCTTTCCAATTGGTCTCTTCCCTTCAACTCACAGATGTTAGATGAACTTAGCCAAATCATTTCTAGAGAAGAGGCTTCCCTGATGGGGGTGTTGGGGTATGGAAGCCACCTGTCACGTGACAGATGATAGCTAGTCCTCTGTTAAAGTGAGGGAGGGAAGGACATCATCCCCTCCACCAAGTGGTAGTAATTATTCTAGGGTTCACTCGTCTGAAAAGCTCTCCCTCGTTTGTGTCCAATAAATTCACTCTGATTCGGGTTTTAATGGCATCATCACAACTGCGGTTAAATTGCATGGCTTGTGATTTTTTCTAGCTATTCTTGGGCTCACTGAGCATTATGCACTCCTTTGTGCCTCTATCTCTTCTTGTCATTGGGCTAGGGTGGTGGTAGTCTGCCTTTTTCTCCTCTTGCAGGCCTAATTCGATATTCTCTCTTTCCTTCCTGCAATTTGAGAAAATTTCCCTCTCCGTCCTAGACCGGAGGGCATGTTGTCTATGGCTTTAGTTGGTTTCAGGTTTAATCACTTTACATTCTCTTGGTTTCTCGCCTTTGTCTTTTGGTGGGTTCTTCTTGGGTTGTATGTGTATGGTTTCCGCCACTTCTAGTGGTGTTCTGGTGTTCTTTCCTTTTGGGTCGTAGAATTGGCTCAGGGGTGGTGTTAGTCTTTGGGCGTTTTCATCTCTCGATTCTTTCCATTCGGGGTCACTGGTTTCAGACCTCCTTTTGACATTTCTTTGTGGTTTTGGCGTAGGTATGGATTCTAGGAGCTCACTTTTCAAATCTCTGTTATGTGATATGTTATATTCACCTTCTGGCCTTTTCTGTTGTGGATTCATTCGCTTGGTCTGATCTAGTTCGGTTCTAGTTTGGTGGTTAATTTCCCATGGAGGAAATTGATGTGTTGGATTCTCTTCCCCTCTCAGTCTGTGGCGGGGTCTGCCTAGACTCTAGCGGAAGGTGGTTTGTCATTGGGCTCTCGATCCTTGCCTGTGTGCTGCTAGGTTCATTCCGTTGGCCTTTGGTTCAACTCGGATATTGCCTCCGGGGCCTCAGATTCCTTCTGGATTTCATCATGACGCCTAGTCCTTGCTCTTCGCATGTCTTAGCCTGAAAAATATGGAAGTTTCACCTGCTCTTGTCATTTTTTAGGGTGGCACAACATATGTGAGTGGTGGAAGCTCCAAGCGATATGCAGGTACAATGCGTGGTTTTGGGCGTGGGGGTCACAGAACCCGTGGGGGGTGCATTTCCTCGACTATATCCATGATGGGAAGTTGTAATAGCATGTCAATTTAGTGTGGTCATGGCACTAGCGTAGGTGGCAGAGGATAGGGTCACGGTTGTGCTATGGCCTCTCGGGGTCGAAGCAGCAGTTAAGGACGTGCAGGGTTAGTAGGTTGCACTCCTTCCAGGCATCCTAGGACTTCCACGATGGTCCAAGAGTTGGTTCAATCTATCATTTCTTGATTAGAAGCTCTCGATAGAGCCTAGAGGGAGGAGGAAGAGGCCATCATGGCCAAACTTGAACAACTCCAATACTTCTAGTGTTGTGTTTGTGAAAGGGTGGTGGTCAGGGAAAATTTTAAGAACCCCCCCTAAATTATAAATATAATAAATGGGCGAATCTCCATGGTATATAGGAAAAATTGAAGGCGATTTTATCAATAATATAATATGTATATATAATTTTTTGGCGAATCTCGCACCAGGAATGGCGAATATTTTACTCAATTATAAAATCTTGTAATATCTTGGCAAGTCTTTCACTAAATAATAAAAGTTTGTAAAGTCCTACTGAATCTTAGCATTGTGAACTCTTAGAGAATTTTTTGAAAAGTATAAAACCATATATGACAAGAGCCACATGGTGGCAATATCACTGTTTTTTTTCACATTTCCACGACATGGAACTTGTTTATAAAATTATAAAAAAGCCAACCAAGTCCCTTATAATATGCAGGTAAGCTTATAATAGAGTATGATACCTCTACTATGCTTGTCTTCGTTCAAGTGTCATATCTGCTATACTTAACACTGTGAATCACAACTCTCTCAAAACTCAACTCTATAGTGTAATTAAAACCTTTGGAAATTGAATCTGACAACTCTATAAAAAGGATTAGTGAAATAGAAGCTTTTGTGAATGAGCCCACTAACTATCACTGCTAAACAATCAATCTAGACTATGAAGTCTTCCATCTTGATCACAATCGTGCTCATGATCAAGGGAGTGCGACCACCTGGCTTGACATAATGGCCATCATAGTGTCACTTTGAATCTCCTTTCATGTGTGGATGTTTTGACAAATCAATGTGAAATCAAAGTCACTTTGAATTTTCTTTCCTGCGAGGGATCACATCCACAGTTGATTAGTAAAAGATAATCTACTATATATTATGTTCAAGAAACTGACTACAATCTACAATGGAAACGAGACTTGAATTCTTATTCTGAATTTGAATATCTTAGGACAACACAAGAGATAAAAATGCATATGACCTTAGTAGCTATAAAACAATCACTCCATCACTACAAGACCACCTAGATTTTGGCACTTGATCTAAATAATGGCACTAGTTGTAGTGCTTATTTGCATTAACACCATGGAAAAGCAACAACAATGTTTCAAAGCACACTTACTGGAAAATTTTTAATGTTCCAAGAATATTTAATGATAGCATCTAAACCTCGTACTATGGTGGGGAAACTAGGGAACCCAAATCTTGGAAGATATCTCATACCAAATCTGAGAAAAATATAAAAAAGGGGAAAAATCAAAATCTATAAATCAAGCAATGAATTGTTTACAAATCAAATACAATTCCTTTAACTAACAGTTAAATTGTGGTGATATATTTAAATATTTAGTAAGAGGGGAACTTCAAACCATGGAATATTACCTTTGTCATTACAGTCATCCCTCAGTGATTGAGATTACAAATCAATACTTATGGAAAGATTGTAAGAAATTCTGTGAAATAGTAAAGCATAACCTTTATTTTCAAGCAACAAAATCAAGACATTGTTACATCTAGAGCCATAATTGATACATAATCAATGAATCAAGTCCTTGTATGGCACAGTCTTGTTTCACAACCTCTATTTTCTCAATAACAAAATCAAGACACTGTATGTGGTTATTTCCAAAAGGAAATTGCATTTTAATTTGGAAGAGGATCTTATCAAAAGACATGGATTTATTCAAAGCTACAAAGCCTAATGGGTTACTGAAAAATAAGTTGGAATATGGGATCATGATACTTAAATTGAAAAAATATTCTTTCCTTTTAGAAACATTACAGTTATACAATGTTTTTGAAAGCATTAGAATTTGAAATTGGGCCTTTCTATCAAGAAAAATTTTCATTAATAGAATGTACTTTCCTACCCGAAACGTTGTAGATATCCAAGAAAAACTTGAAAAGCATAAGAGAACTTAGCGTAATGTACTTTCTTTCCTTCCTTAACATTATTAAAGAGTTGAGGTTCCCCAAGTCATCAGGTAACATTCAAAGGAAATGACAGTTAGTAATAGTCCAATTCACAACTGAAGATGTGTCACAAATACGAGGGGGCATCTACTCCAAATCACAAAAGTGATCCAGGTTAAATTCTAGCATTATTGGAAGCTTAATGCTCGACTGGGTGTTATTGAACCCAGACATTTTTCCAATCAACACTAAAAGCTTAAAGATAGCTTCTCTAAGTTCTACATGACTTTACTATGCTCTTGAAGTGGGGGCACATGTCGGCTCTCCAAGTGAATAGTCTTAAACTAAGTGAAGATAAGGCCGATAGATCATTCAGTGTGGATCTCTTTAACCCATAATTGAATACTATGTCTCTCTTGAACCCATATTTGAATACTCTTAGGACTTTCAAATTTTTCATGGAACTCAAAATGTTGGAAGAAAGTATTTGCTTCCAGAAAAGAGTAAAACTAAAGCCTTTGTTTGAGGACAATTGATGTCACACCACTAATACTTCTCCATGGAATTTGTATAGGTAAACCAAAAATGCAGAATTCCATTAGAATATTGTGTTTATTGAATACACAAATGAAATCATTACATTTCTTTAAAATATCTTTTGAAATCAAAATTACCGAAATTACATATCGATAACCTAGTGGGTGTAGGATAAAATTCACCCGTGTCATTCACAGAAAGCATGAGAAAAAACCCAATACTATATATAAAACCAAGAAAAATTCAAATTCATCACTTCTAGGGACCTCGTAACCACCCTGCCAATACATAAGTATGTTCCTGTTTGCAGTTATAAAAATTACCCAAATTACAATCTGTTTACTCCAACATATGTTGAGAAGTTATAGAAGGATGACTAGTGCAATCAATTCATTCCTTTTAGCCCTGGATTTGTTTCAGTTTAAAACAGAAGTATACAAATATACTTGTCCAATGTCTATGCTTTAACCATTCACCTTAAGATGTTTTACAATATAATTTCCTAAGTCTATTTAATATCTTCATTATCATAAAATCCAACCTATATATCCCTCTGAGCACTTGGTAGACCCAGAATTAAGATGGATCTAAGATGATAGAATTTCCCCTTTAAATAGTCTATGTTCAAATGAATACCATGGTATTATCAATACCATGGGTTATCATACACTGGTAGAC